>JANIJG010010676.1:69237-91100 GCA_024611175.1 Megaceryle torquata | reverse complement strand
CCCCCCCGCGCCTGGCATGCCCTTGAAAGCCGGGGAATGGCTGGGGCCGGCGCGGCCCAGCCCCTCTCCGCGGGACGATGTCCGCTGCCGCCCGGCGTGGCGAGAGGCGGGATCCCACCGGGATTGAAGCGCGCGCTCGGCACTCGCCGCGTCTGCCGGGGAGTCGGGGCTCGGTGGCTGCCTCCCCTCCCGCCAGCTGTCCCCTTTAATCACCGCGCTTCCAACTTCGGCTTTGCCGTGCCCGATGGCCAGGCGAGCCGAGAGAACTAGCACGGGATTTTTAGGACCGGCTAAAAACCCTATACCCTTCATTTTCCTATTTCTGCGCAGGACTGGCGAGTCACACGTTAAACAGCCATGTAAAGACATTTCTTTCTAAAGGATTGCCACATTTTTAAGTCCGCGCAAACTGGAGTGCCCAGGACGATTTCTTTTATTTCTTTTTTTAATTTTATTTTTTATTCTTTATTTTATTTTGCTGCCGTGAAGCGAGGAGCAGCGTGTGCGCTGCAGCCGCGCTCGGCTCTGGGAGGCAGCCTGAAAGTGAGCCTGAGCTGGCTGGAAAGTGATTCCAGTGCAGGCAGGGAGAGAGAAAGGAGCGGCTGTTGCAATTAGTTGAATGATCTAATAGATAACAGCAGACATGCTTTGTGGACTGAAAAAGGATTTGCAGTCAGACTTTGGTGAGTGAGCCTGTCTGTATTTTTATTTTTATTTTTTTCCTTCCCTCCTCCAGTAGTTGACTTTTGATTACTCGGATTTCCTTTAACCACCTTAAATATCATTAACAATTTCATGTGCTGCTTTGAAAGGGGGTTTTACAAAATCCAAACCGTTGCGTACAAACTGTGACTTAATTGCTTTGATTTGCAAAATATACCTCTGCTTCTCGGGAAAGAATTTCTCCCTGTGACCACTGGAGAGTACCCTTCAGGCTGCCTCCCTCATTCCCCTTCAGCTGGAAGATTGGCAAGACACAGGGGCTCTTCTTAACGCACTCCAGATATTGCAGAGCCTTTACAGCTGTTTTGCTTGGGATTTTTTTTTTTTTTTTTTAAATAACAAAATCTAAATGTAGCTCTTTTGTTTTTCATAATCAGCATGTGAATGGACCGGGCATTCAGCAGTGGTGAATAGAGGGCTTTGGGGGAAGACATGGGTCAGGGACTCAACTGAATATGGTAGGACCACTGACA
Organism: Megaceryle torquata; assembly: GCA_024611175.1. Lineage (NCBI taxonomy): Eukaryota > Metazoa > Chordata > Aves > Coraciiformes > Cerylidae > Megaceryle > Megaceryle torquata. The sequence continues at coordinate 89,904 of JANIJG010010676.1, read as the reverse complement.
TCACCCCCACCTTCAGTGTAATCTTCTACTACCTTGTCTAATAAATATTTTGTCTTCTGCTAGAAGTGTGCCATTTCAATGAGCTGCTAACTCCTGTTTGAGAGCCATGGGGTGAGAATTTACTATTATCATGGAGTATAAAAAAATCTATTTAATTTTTGCAGAAGAGTGAGTAGATGAGTGTAGAAGGCACCTTTACGAAGGGCACAATCACCAAAACCAGGCCTCAGTTTTTCCAGGGTGGACAGGTTCTGGTATTTCTAACTGGGTGCAATATTCAGGTACTTTGTTGCATGCCGTAGCTCTGCTTGTTGCAGTTAAATATACTGCATGAAGCTTGCTCTTCTGCTCTGATGCAAGCATTTGCCTTTTAAAAGCAAAGACATTGGAGTTTGAAGTACAGAGGTAATTTATGGTTTCTGAATCAATTTACGTTGCCTGAAGTGGTGTAGTAGGGCTGACTTTGTCCTCTCCTTGGCCTCAAGGTGCCCTAACTCATGAACTTAACTTTAGAAAATCGTCTTCCCTCCCTAAACCAGAGGGGTAAAAGAAACCAGGTGTGAAGCAGTTTAGCCTGGCGCTGTTGCCTAATCCCATGGATGGTGACTAGATGTAATGTCCACTTACTGCAGCAGCAGAGCAAGTAGCAGTTTTGGGGGCTGGGGCTTATTTTGAAGCTGCCTGAGACATGGCGATGGGTCCTGGTAGGCAGAGGGAGCCTGGGCACATGATTTAACAGGGCAGGAATGCAGCCATTCCATGAAAAGATCAAAAGACAACTTGGCAGGAGCTCACATCGCTCTTGGGGCTGAGCCATAAGCTGGGCCTCTATCTCAGAGGTGGCTGACACCAGCTATGCTGGAGGAGTCTTCTGGATGCCACCAGCCACAGGGGGGGATAATTCATCCAGTTCCTTCCCCATGTCACCAGAGGCATGTGGTGCTTCATGCAAGTCCCAGTGATCGCTGTGTTGCTGGAAATGGTGATGCTGTCTGGGTGTTTGGTAAGCAAATGAAAAATATTCCTAATCTCAGCACCAAACCTTTCTTGGAGAACCTTGGGTCAATATTGTGAATAGCTTTGCCACATACAAGAGCATGGTGCAGTCACTAAGCTGGTAAGGAAGCCTTCTTCACCCTGCTATCAGATGCTTACCACTTGTTACGGTGGTGCTCCAGAGGACTAAGCCCAGGCTTTCATCACCCAGTAGGTACTGTTTTCCTCAGCATCCACAGATTAGGCCATCCTTTGCACCAGCCACTGGGCAAAGACAGAGAGGGGAGTGGGCAACCATCTCATTTCATGTCTGCCATCCCTTCTTAGTTATTTAAGTGCACAGAAAAAAGCTGTGAGAGGGGTTTAGTTACAGTGCATTGGGTTTGGCTTTGCTGATGCATGAGGAGGCTCTCTTTTGGCCCCTCAATGGGTTCTTAATTGTTTTTTTTTTTCCTCCCAATTAACCTGGCTTTTCCATGAAGCTCACCTATGGAAATCATCTGAAATGCAAGCAAGAAAAGTGATTTGCTATCATATCACTCAGTTTAGCATTTTAAGTGTGATAGGCAAAATGTGAAACCAGTTGGATTGTTTCAGAGAGGCTTCCAAATGTTTCAGAATTACTTCCTGGGTCCACTACCATTAGGGTCTTGGTGATTTCTTTCCTCTTCACCAGCCACTCTCAAAAGTTTTCTAATGGGACATTTTCATAATATAGAGCTTTTGTCTGTCCTTCAGAATGGAAGGGTTAGAAAATGCAAACTACCAGTGATTTTTTTTGGAAGATGGAGGAAGCATTTATCTTCTGGTTACAGTAAGCTTGTGTGTGGCTCTATTGATACCAGTGTGATAGTGTGTTGCCACAAGAAACCTTGCAATTTTGCAGTTGGAGGACTTCCCTGAAATGCTTTATGGCCTTTCTGAAGTCCAGGAAGACCCTCTATGTTTTCTTCTAGCAAAATTCACATTTGGTTCGTCCTTACTGCAGGATCACTGCAGGTGTGGGCAGAACAACAGAGTTCACTGAATCTCTTTAATGCTGCTCCAAGTGACCAGCTGAGGATCGCATTGCAAACCAGCCCAAGTGAAATGGTTAATTGACTAGAGCCCAGACAACTTCAGAAGAGCCTTTGTGTTGCAGATGTGTGCATTTGGGTAACTTCATTATTTTTAAGTATGGTTTGTATAGAAGGCACAATAAATAAAGATAGTAGATGAGGATGTTCAGTGCTTTTCTGTTGAATTTGTTGTTTGGTTTTAGGGTTGGTTTTTTTTGTTGTTGCCATTAGAAACTGTGCTTTTAATGTGAGATGGACCCTCTGCAGACCCAGAACAGTGTGAATTTCCTGTGCTACCTTCTGGACAAGCAAGCTGCACCCTTTATTTGTAGGGGGGCAATGGCCGAGAAAAAAAAGACTCATTAATAGATAATAGATTTCTGCCCCTTCCTTTGGTTTTCAGAGGATAAGCTCCACTGTTCTGTGCTGTGCCCTCTCTGCAACAGCCACTGATCTTCCCTGCTTGCCAGGTAGGCAGAAGGAGAAATGGAGAAAAAAAAATCTGAAAGGGATAGAAAACTAATGTGAGGAGCTAGAATAAGACAGGAGGAAATCTTCATAGATAAATCTCCTAGGAAGAAAGATTTTTATCTTTCTTATTGAAGAATTTATCACAATAGTGCTATTTAATATAACTCCTGCTCATCAAGCTGCTTGCGTCACTTGTCAGCTTTGCCTGAGTTGCAGCAAAATGAAAGATTAAAAGAAACTGGGATTTGTGTACCAAGACAAACATCCCTGGGACTAGAGTTTAATCACAGCAATCATATAATTTCCTTGAGCCAAAACTAGGTTTGAGAGAGTTTGTCTGGGCTGTCCCTCTGCCCTGAACTAGTATCAGCCATACCTATGTTATTGTCTATCCAGCTTGCATCTGAACACATCCATGCTGGAAGCACCACATCAGCTCAAATTCATTCACTAGACTTAAGGAAAAGTTTTTTGCGTCTGCAATTTTGGTGCCTTTGCTTCCTGTCCTAACACAGACAACAGATTACTTCTTACCTCTGTACATTGCTCTTTCAAATGTCTGAGGACAGCAATAACACTTTATCTCTCCCCCCTCTCTTCTTTTTACCACAGACAACTCATTCCTCCCCTTGGTCTCAGAATTTTTGGTCTTCTAGATGTCTTGACTGGACTGCACAGATTCACTCTGAATGAAGCTGGACCACATCTCTCTTGAACTGTGGTACCCAAACCTGGGCTCTGCATTCAAGCCAAGGCTTTTATCAGATATGATTTCACAGATCTTGTAGACCATAGCCACATTTATATGTACCAGGGTACATACAGCTTTTCTTGCATATGACATAGCACTGTGGAATCACATTTGATTTGCAGTCCACAATATCTGAAGAGTCCTTCCTTCTTCAACTGTCACTTAGATAGTTTTCCCCCATGCTTTATTCATTTGATTATTCCTGACTAGGTTTGGCAGCTGGCGTGCACCTCTACTGCATTGTATATTTGTTTTTTCAAACATGTGAGTCATTCTGAATTCATAGGCTACTTCCTAGCCTGCTTTCAGTCCCCCTGTAGCTAGTGACTGTCAGTAAACTTCATAAAAGCAATGTCTCTCCTCATTTAATGAAAACCTGGAGTCTTACAGACTGGGGATGGGCCCCCACAGAATTTTGTTTAATACACCCTTCCCTTCTGATTGTGAACAACTGATGAATTCTCTCAGTGTGTGGCTTTCCAATCAGTTTTGCATACACTTTATAATCATCTGTATCCTGCTTCCCAAACATGCTTGTAAAAATAGCATGTGAAGCAGTGTCAGAAGCATTTCTAAAATTGAGCTATAACAACTTATATTTTCCATCTATCCAGAAACATTGCTCTGTCATAGAAAGAAATTGAATGGGCGTGACTTGTGGTAGATCCAGGTTTGTGGTTAGTCTTCCTGTAGTCTTTTATCATCTCAAACACAACTGCTCAGTTCTAGGGACTGAAAGAGAAGATGATGGATTGATATCACTTCTATTTGGTTTAGTTTGTTTTTTTCAAGCTGAACATTGCATATTGCTCTTCTGCAGTCTTGTGATGTCTTACCCATCCTCCATAAGGTCTTAAGAATTCCAGCTTTAGGACTTTGGTGGCCAGGTCTTTCAACTTTTGTTGATTATGTTAAGTATAAATGAGCTGATCTACATAGTTGAAATGAGTTCTTGCTTTTCTCTAGAGATGAGCCATTCGACAAAAATTGCTTTTTATAGAAGAAAAAATACTAAAGCAATTTCCTACAACTTTTCATGACCTATAGGAATGAATTATCTTTTTATTCAATTTTTCCCCACCTTTATGGAGATTACAGAGATATTTATCTTAAAAGGTTGCACTCATGCACATCTCATTAGTATGCATTTGTTAGCAGAAGTATGTTTTCAAATGCAAAGGCCAGTCAGATTTAGTAAAAATGTCAGTCTGTAGTATCAGCACTCATAGTTTGGAATCCAGTTTCCAGCCCATTTACCTCCCTGCCAACATACTTAAGAAAATCTCATTACTGCTGGAAGAGGTGCACTCTGGCTTGGAGTGACCCATAGCATGGGATGGAATTTCTTGTGGTGTGCTAAGTCTTGCTTTTGGCTTTGTGTCCAAGTTAATTATTCTCTGTAGTGTTTGCTCTGGTTTTTGATTTTTTTTTTGTTTTGTTTTTGTTTTTTTTTTTTTTTAATACATATAAAAGCCAAGGATATCTGCACTGCTGATATCCTTGGTGTTTGCATATGTTAGGCTATGTAGAATTCAATTTATTTTGAAAATGGTCTGTTAAAGTTGATACTTGTCTGTGCATGCCAATGTTTATTGCTTGTATTATTATCTACTTAACTCAAGGGTGGAAACCATAGGCATTTGTACCCAGATCAGGAGAAGGTGTTGGGCAACTTGGAGGGAAGGGTGTCTATGCTTTTGTTTGCAAGTGTAGGTGTTACAAAGAAAAGAAACAATTAAAGCTAGTAAGTATTAATAATCAGAAAGTGTTAGAGCAGAACTGGAGGAGAGAAACTAGAGAAAAAATAAATATTTAGCGACATTCGTCAATTGGCAATTGAACGCTACCAGGCGTAAGAACATTTAAGGCTCTTTTCAGCTGTCATTTCAACTACTGCATAATTTTTAGCATGTGAGTAATCCTATCAGGGAATGCATGGTCTTAAGCCTTGATAGGATAGGACCCTCAGGTCATTGTATGGCTGTCTATTCAAGGTGGCAGAATACTGTTTCAAGACAAGCGTGCTTAAGTGGGAGTTAGGAAATTCTGGTTCTGTGATAGTCTAACTGCCAGCCTGCTTCTGATTTAAAAAAAAAAAAAAAATTATTCTGTTCATAACCTAAATAAATAAATAAGAAAAAAATACATTACTAACCAAGCTTGGTGTTCTCAGCTGCCACATTTACTAATCTGTGGATTTACAAATCACTCTGGTAACTTAAAAGATGTGCAAAGTCACACAGGATGAAGAGTTTCTCCTTCCATTCCTAACAATTACCATCCCTGATTTTTTTATTTCAATGAAAGTATTTTTTTTTTCTTTGACCGTCTGTTTTTGTTCAAGGATCTGATAATTACATGCTTGGAGATGATGCCTTTTCAAAAGCATCTTTCCCAGCAATTTTCAGCTGGAGATGTGGATAAAAATATCTCCCCATTTTTTTTTTATCAGAAATGTTTTCAGTAATGTGCAATTATGAGCTCTGCCTTCATTCAATTCATCCTGGAAGAATTTGCTTCACAGGGAAATTCATTTCCTAGCTGTTGTAGATGCCAGCATTGTTGGCAGCTGCAGGTGTTTGTGGGGAGGAGGAGGAAAAAAATGGCCCAGAAATTAAAATTGCTGTGAAGTAAAATGGTCTCAACACCTGGAAATCATGAAAGGATGAAATATCATACTTTTTTTGTTAATTCATTGTTAAACTGCTTTGCATGTCAGCCCCAAAATGGCCCTGTTAAATTATTTAGTAAGCTGCAAGATGAAGAGATGATCCCACTTAATCATGCTTCAACTGATCTGTTCCTTATTGCACAGGTTCCTGAAATCATGGTAAAAAGGTTGGAAGGGTTGTGGTTTTCTTCCCAGCAGTAATTTAGCTTCTAGACTCAATGTATAATTAACAGTTGCATGGTATATACTAATGAAGCTATAAGTTAGGTGCTGGCTTGGGTTTGGCGAGAACAATATTTGTGTTAAGGTAAGAAGAACTGTGGAGCAGTTACAAAGAAACTAAATATTCTTTTGACCTGTGAGGTAGGAACTTGTGCTGGTAAGAGTAAAATCAGTCTTCCTGGTGTATGGATGAAAATGTGACTTGCTGCGTCCTTCTGCTTCATTGCGTCCTTCTCTTTCCCAAAGGAGGGAGGCAGGTGTCTGCTGCTGTTTTGGAGGTCTTATGCCAAGTTGTTTGCAGCTATTGAGCAAACTGACTTGCTTGATATCCCAAGTAACTCTTCCTTTCCAGCTTGTCTTCCTTCCTTTGAGCCTGCTCAGTGCCTGGGGAGCCCAGATGTCCAGCACACCCAGCTCCTCACCATAGCAAGTGTGGGATGGCACAGCTCCAGTCAGCTGCCTTTCACAGACAAATAGCCAAGCTAAGTCATGGATCTGCTCCTCTGTCTTTGGGCAACCATGTGCACAACTGTACAAATGAAGAAGGTCTGAGTCATACCTGTGACAGGTCCCCACTGTTGCGCCTCCAGCCTCAGTGGAGTTGTCTCAGCAATAAATCTGCTTCTCTACAAGTTCTCAGGGGAGATCTCCTCCTTTCCCACTGTTGGCATGATGGCTGGTCCATACAGGGTTGTTGCTGCAGTGGATGGTTCAGCCTGAGATGTGAGACGTGGTCTACTCCTGCCCCGGTAATTTATAGAGGATAATTTCTTTCTGGAATGCAGTGCCATTTGGTTAGGATTAAACTTTTGGCATAAGATGAATGTGCATGTTTTGCTAAAGGATTTTTTTCAATAATGTAATGCACTTCCCATATAACCTACTATGTAAACAGATCGTGTACCTTCCTGCCATGAAACGCTGCGCTCTGTTGCTCATGCTGCAAGAGCGCCTTGAACCTGCAGCCCAGCAGTCCCCTGGGTGCTGCCCTCTGGGCAGATTCTCTGCAGGTTCATTGTTAGGTGACTGCTGTACAGCTTGGAACAAGCCATGTGTGAGGATCAAGTGTTTGGGTTTGAGGTAGGAATAGACTAGATGAGGTTCTGGGATAGAGCTGCAGAAAATCCAGGGAAATTGGTAGGAAAATACTCATGTACCTATGGATCTGGATCAAACAGCCCAGGCAACTTGTAAACCTTGTACCTGTGGAGTTAAAAGGGTGAAGTTAGAAAAGCTCTGAGGGAAAGGACACATCCCTCATTGCTTCCTGTTTTCTTTGCAAGCCAGGTTTCACCCTGCAGTCCACGGATCCCTTGCCCTTGCTGTTGTGGTAGCACGTGACTTTCTTCCTGTCCTTCTCCCCTCCTCGCTGCTGTGGCCAGGCTGTGCCAGGCAACCGCTGCCATCAGGGCAGTGGGAGATGTCACCCAGCTCCAGGATGGCTTCAGAGACAGACAACATAGCTGCTGTGATTTGTGAGGCTGGACAAGAGGCATGAGAAAACAAAGCGAAGTTAGTTATTAGTGATAATAACTCAAAAAAGAATCAAGCAGTTCCCCTTTCCCTTTTGTATTTCAATTTACCCTCTACCTTCCCACTCAAGGGAGCTCAGCAGAAGGACTCCATCACTTAGAAAGGGGATAAGTGTTCACCTTGCAGAACTGGAAAACAAAACATTTTGGAAACTGCAGCAGAGGTGAGCAAGCAAAGCTCCGCTGGCTTTCTCTTCTTTCCCTTTTATCATTCAGCAGCCAGCTCAAGCAGTACCATGAGTTATAATAGGCAATTAGCTCCTAGCAGATTTATGTGATGCTGCATTTTATAAGCAAACAATCATGTGTGTTTAATCATTAAATGGATCTGCTATATCTAATGTTCATGGAGCTGATCTGTCTTGTCTCCCTGCACACACACTCGGCTCTCTTGCACCAGTATAAACCTGTAGGCATTTTTACTTGTGCAAAGCTGGTGGAAATGTATTGGCAGCTGTCTTTGGTTTTGGCAGGCAGTGGCAAGAGGCAAGCACTTGGCAATGTCTGCTCTTGGAGACGTCCAAACTGCATTTAGAGGTTAGCACAGTGGGAAGGGGAGATGCCTGGTAAGGGGATGTTTCCCACCCCCCTCCTATCCCGAGGACTCTCGGTGTGGCGAGGGGCTGGGAAGGCACTGGCACAGCACCCTGCTGAGTGCACACATCCAGTGATTGCAGCATTCTGCAGGCTTCCTGAGGTTTGGAAAGTAGTCAATTTTAGTATTCCTAGTTAATTTTAGATATACCTGCACACAGTGTACTTCCACACATCTATTACACACTCGACAGAACCTGCTGGTTTTAATTTTTATTAGCACAAGTGCCTTGTTGAATCAAAATTAAGTGGGAATTTGGGAAACATTATGAGAAGCATTACACTTAATGGTCTGTGCTCCTGAGTGAAGAAAGGCTGTCACATCAGTCTCCTTTCTTCCCGAGACTGCAGTCTTTAGCTGTGCTTGAATTTTCCCCAAGTTCATTGCTGCTTCCTATCCTCCGTAAGCTGTAAAACTCCCAGCTGCATCTTTTCAGATGTGTGTTGCATCTTTTCAGACATGCCCATATTCAGATATTTATTTATCTGGGCTTCGAGTTGCAGAATGTGAGGAGAAGGCAGGTCTGTGGGGTGCAGGTGGAGCTGTGCTGCTGGGGGCTGCTCAACCCAGCCCTGCGATGGCCTCCTGGCTTCTTCCCTGTCTCATCTGGGTTCAACTTGAGCCCCTCCCTTGCTCAAAAGGGGAGGAAGTATCTGCCTAGGGCAATGCAACACTGACTTTTTTCCCAGTCCTGTGCATGAGCCAGCTGTGAGCTGGTCCCTCTGGCTTTTTTGTGATGCTCAGGAGAGGTCAGGCTCTCACCAATGGCAAGTGCTGTTTTAACCAGAGTCCCCGTTCCCCAGCCTGTGGCACCTGTGGCTGGCACACTGCTCCTGGCTAATCCTTTGGCTGGGGTGATTTTTAATTTTAAACATACGAAAAAAAACAAAGGGAAAATTAACCAAAGAACTGTCGGGCTTGAATTCTGCATAGAACAGGATTTCCATGTGAAAATCCCAAGACTGTGCCAATTTGCTCACAGGCACTCATAAGAGTGAGCAATTCTTGTGAGCCTTTCAGAGGGTGGCAGAGCCCAGCTTGCAGCAGTTTGTTCTGATTTTCACCAGGAGTTTCCATGCCTTCTGGGAATTCTTTTATTGGCTGTAGTTGAGACTGGGTTCTCCACCTGCTTTCCATCACTCATGCAATGTGGAGCAACTGGAAACCAGCACAATAGTTTGCATGAAGGCAGCTACATAAAACAGCTGGAGTGCATGAATAACTCTGCTGGAGTGAGGTCTTACTCATCTTTCATACTAAACAGATGTTTGCTTTCATTATGGTGGTGCTGTGCTGATCTTTGGACACCAGCCTGTTTGGAGGATGGGATGTCGGCAGGGCAAGGTTTGATGGGAAGCAAGAAGTGAGTCAGAAACAGGAGTAGGGCTTGTAGGAAGCAAGATTTAAGGGACAATTCAGGCAACTTTTTAACAGCTAGTTTGATGGGTCAGACCTCACCAGTTCCAACATCAAGTAAGTAACTGTAAGCTTTCAGACTTTCTTATTTCATCTTGTTGTCCAAATAAATCTGATATTCCCTGGCTCTTTGATTTTTCTCCTTCTCCCTCCCTCCTTTCACTTTAAGCAAAGCTTTTGGTTAAACTTTCCTTAGTCTTTTAACTATAAGCTTATTTCATCTCTCACACAGCTCCTGTGAATCCTCCTGACACAGATGAGGATAAAAGCAGCCCAGCCACATACACGGGCCATTGCATAATGGATGGCTTGTGTGTCAGAGTCTAAAATCTACATATGTTTAGATCAGTCATGAAGTGGGAACATCTGTATATATTCGTATATAATGTCTTTTACCACATGAATGAATAATCCAACTCCCACGATTTGGTATTTACTTTTTTTGAAACATTGCTACTTAGCTGAACGCTGAGGGGAAAATCACATTTATGGGAATTAAGTCTTAGTAAGGTTTATCTGAGCTTCATGGATAAGCTGGAAACAAGTCTAAATGGGGTGCTGGAAATCTTTATTTTAAAATAGTTAATGCTGTCTGGAACTTTTTCCTTATTTCTTCACTCCCACTGTTTTTTAAGTACTTTGCCTCAGAATGTGTTGCAAGTCCAGGATATTTGTAACCTACTGCATTGAATGTCTTTCCATATGATGCCATCTTCCATCAGTATTAGTAGCTGCTTTTGCAGCTAAAGGGGTTCCTAAACCTTGTGGGCTGCTTTGTGGGACTCCAGCTGGTGGACTGCCCCATTGCAGTATCTCTGGCAAACCTGTGTGTGACACACCTGCGTGTATGGGCTTTCAGGATGATGGAAAAAGCTGGTGAAGATACATCCCCCTTGCTTAAAAGAAGGCTGGGGACTTGCTACATCTGCTCTCCACTGGGTCAGGCTGGTTTATTCTCTCCCTGCAGTCAGTAAAGCCTCTGAGCCTTGTGCCAACCCTGCCCTCACTGTGGCTGGGGCAGAGTAGTACCCGGCTAGAGGCTGTGGTTAGCCAGGGCTGTCTGGCTTCACCAGACTGCTCTGAATTTTCATAACTCCTTTTGAAGACGTAGCCTAGTTGAGATGACAAGATCACTGCTGTAGCAAATGAGGTTGTGGACAGCTTTGATATTTCCTTCCCATAGCTTATTTGACTTTTGTATGCTAGTGCTGATGGCATCCATTAGGTTTTATATAAAAATGTTTTTTCACTTCACACCTTGATCCCTGGCTCATACTTTTATTAAATGTTACTGCATTGAAGTGCATCTGTTCTGTTGCCTGATTTGCCCGTTTTGTTTTTTTGTGTGTGTGTTTTTTGTTTGTTTGTTTGTTTTGTGTTGTTTGTTTGTTTTGTTGGTTTTGTTTTCTTATGATTTACATGGATTTTGTTATTGCTGTTGGCACCAAGATTGATAGAGGTCCATGCATGGTGTGAATCAATCTCAGCCACCTCTTGAACTAGAACAGCAAATCTCCCAGATTTCATTATTCGTTTCATTTTCTGTGCCTTTTCCCTGAGCAAAAGCAGGCTTGTAATTGGGAGCAGAGAGAGGGTGCTAACCTGGACAAGTGGCGGGGTGACCTTCCTTGCAGCAGCCCAGCTTCACTCCCCTTGCCCACCCCTTGTTAAGGCTTGCTGGTGCAGGGGTTGCCCACATCGAAGTGATGTTGCTCCTGGAGATCACCAGAGAAGCAGGGTGTGATTCAGTGTAGAAAGATGTTTTCCCCAACTCCTCATCTAAGGAGTTATATTCTCTGGCAGGTTTTCTTAATACTGGTTTACTGCTTTTAGTTGCTCTCCACATTGCATGCTGTAAGTTTAGCATAGCTACTAAAATTTTACGTATGCTCTTGGGAGCAGGTACTTAACTTGTGTAACATGGGTTCTCTTGGAAGTGCTACAGGAGTTAAAAAAAAGAAAAAGTATTACAGCTGTAGTGAGTCCCTTTTCAAAAAGGATTACCAGGCTGAAGTTTGGCAGTGTCTTGGTGCCACACCTCTGCTGATTCCAGTGGGTTTTTCTCTGCTTTATCTGCTGCCTGCTACAAGAGATTTGCTGTTGGCTGTTTCCCTGCTGAACTGGGAGAAGTTATGCAGATGTAGCAAAGCCCAGAGGAAAAAACCCTGTTGTTTCAACTCACTAATTTGCAAACTTGAGGGTATCCAATGATAGTTTTTGTTACTCTCACTTCTATTTCAAAACTCAGGCTCTATCTCTTTGCTTCTCACCTGTGTTTATGTTGGGGAGAGAGTATTCCACTTTTCCTCTGTTTAAAATTGGGCATCTTTCAGCAGAAACAAACTAGCTCAGAAAACCTGGGCATTCGTTGCTTTTTGGCTCTGCCACAGAAATACTGATGTATCTTCCTGCTTCATTTGAGGTGAGATCTCAAACTTTGAGCTGTCCAAAATCACAAAAAATACTTATTATGGACAAAAACAGTCCTTTCACTGAACTGTGATTTTTCTTTTCATCTAGCTTCAGCCCAAATGGCACCTTCACCTTTTTTTTTTTTTTAAAGACTGGGTTGTTTTCAGCCCAATGAGCAATTCAGAATCCAGTCTCACACTCTTCATAATCAGGTCAAAGAGATTAGCCCAGTTGCTGTAATCCCTGCTTGGTATCCCCTAAGGGGTGCTGAATGATTTTTAAGAAGATGCCAATCCATCATGACAGTATACCCTGTAACGTAATGTCTGGGAGGTTGATTCTTCTCATTAGGTGGAAGGAGAGGATATGCCCACATTCCAACATCTAGGATGAATCTCTACAACTTTCCTTCCCAAACTCTGTGTCTCTGCCTCTCCACTGAAGAGTTATGTGTTCTGCCATGCTTGTGCAGCAGATCTGATTGTTGTCTGGCGTTCTCTTCAGTACAGCACTATCCTGTGCTTCTTAAACTCCTTCCCTCCCTGGGAAGTTAACCACTTGTTGTGACAGTTCTTTCTTAAGATCTTAAAGGATGAAAATCAACAGGTACCATTTTTAAAGCAAAGATCATAGAGACCAAAGGAGAGGTTGTAAAAGGCTAAATAAGTCAAAAGAATTTACTATCACTACAGCAAATTAATCTCAATTTCAAAAGGTGGAAATCCTGACTTCCACCTGTTCTGTTGTCTCCAAGGTGTTGATTTGTGCTGAGTATTCACACCTGGGCTCTTGTGAGAGTGCCCAGTTCTTGGCACTGCCAATAGCTCTTGAGTCCCGTCTCCCCATCTCCTCCCTGGACCTCTGTATGTCTAAGCCCAGTGTTAGGTAAGGAAGAAAAAAACCCAATAAAAAAAAGGCAAAATATTTTTGTACTATGGACATTGATTTATATATATATATATTTTTTTTTTTACTTTAACTGCTGGTAAGTCAAAAATAAAATCTTTGCCTCTTTCTTTGTACCTTTTGACAGACCTTCCCAGTCGGGAGGCAGCTTAGTGCCAAACACTGTGCAGTGAAAGCAGTCATGATAGTTTTCATTAAAACAAAGCTTGTTTTTGCTTTTTGACTAAATCCAGGTTTTTTAACAAGCAGGTAATAGAGGCTGCTAAGTTTAGGTGGCACCAGTGAGTGTTAAAATCTAATAAACTGACATTATTTAATTTCATTTGATTGAAAAGTCATAATAGAGCTATCATTTTTATTTGATTTCCCTCCACAGTCACACAGTATGGCATTTTGTGCTTGAAAGAAAGTCCCCAGGGTTTGGATTCAGCAGGCTGCGTTTCTTATCCATCTCCATATTCAAGAAAAAGTTCGGAAGCTTATGTGGAGTTAATAGGTGGAACTGTATTCCCTTGCCAGCTAGGATTTACTGCTGCCTGCTGCATAGATTAATAAACCCAGTTGTGTCTAGAGAAGCATTCTTCCCTGGGAATGGTGTTAGACTTTATTGGTCATTTCTCACCATATTACAATTGCTCACTTGGATAATTTTCGTGAAAGATCATCCTGAAAATGTATCTTACTCCTCTTTAATTTTCACTCCTGAAAGGTATTTTCTTCAGATAACACAATCAGTATATCAGCAATATTTCATCCTCCTAGTTTATTGGGACTTTCCCCAGTACAGTCTGCACTGCTTAATAAGAGAAATTGCCAGATTGACTGGAAAACGTAACTTTAATAACATCATTTCAGGCACTAGAACCACTGAGAAATAATAATCTTGCTGAGTTGGTTTTGGGACTGTTCTTGTTCTTCATGCACAAAATCACCACATCTAATGTGCGTGTCTGTGTGCTAATGTGACCTGCAGGGAGGGTGAGAAACTGCATAGTTTCCCCTGCCACTGGGTTGTTCATAAATATAAACTGATGAAGTTGTTTGAAAATGCCTGGGATGGTGAGAGGGATTGTGGGAAGGCAAGTCTCTCTCCCTTTCTTTCTTTGTTTTTATTCTTTTAACACTAGAAATTCAAATCTTGCTGTAGAGAGGTTAAGAAAAGTGAACTGGAGAGGGCTCACTAAGTAACGAAAGGGACCTTTTTGGAATTTACTTTTTTAGAAGATGCTTTGGAAGAGGTCAATAAAAGTAAAGATGTTCGGGTTTTGTTTGGGAAAACTATTTGTGTGGAAGACCCGGGCTATGCTATCCTTCAAGAAGTTCTTAATAAGCCTAACTTAATGCACAAATGCATATCCTCACCAGAATGGGGAAAGAGTTGTCCCTGATATTGTAAAGTTAAAGAAAGAAAAGGAATCACAAGCTACTTCAGAAGAACAACAGGAGAGAAAAGAGCACTTATTTTCAACAGTTTTACATCCAGTATCCCTTGTTCTCTTCTCTGCCATACAGAGCAAAAATGAGTGGTGAAGCTGTTCCAGAGCTGGTTTGCACAGCAGCGCTTTGCTTGGCTGAGAGCAGTATTTTGAGTCTTTTCTGCTCAAAACACAATTTTAATGAAAGTTACAGGACTATAATCCTCTTTCAGGCTGCTCTTTATCCCCCTGAGGTTGATGGATATTGGCCACTGTGTTCAAGAGGTGCAAAAGGACAGTAGATGGATAATAAATCCATCAGGGTTTAATAAAAAAAATCTATTCCCTTTTTCAAATATTTTTTTTCTTCCATCTCTTGGTACATCCTGAGTGGAAATTAAGAACTGTTTCCAGGTCCTCTGTTGCACACTTCCTTAGATGTGCTGATTAGATAATCTAAAGTTACTCTTCACTGGCTTCCAAAGCAATAACGAATGACAGACAAAGCATTGTAGCAATGTGTCTGATACGTAAAATACAGGACTGTAATAGCAAGTTGACTGCAGATTCTTAAATCATGTATTTTTAGTTTCTTTCACTTTCATGGTTTTTTTTATGGAATGAGATTTACAGAAAAACTGCATTTAAAATGTATTTAAAGAAAACATGTGGAGTAGCAGATTTTGGCATTGCGGACAGAGTCCAGCATTAGTTCTTATCAGATGGGACTTGGATCAGTCCTTGAGAGGTGTTTAATATCCTGTGAAAGTTGATGTGAGTTAAATCTTTGCAAAGCTTGGCTTCTCTGCAGAGCCAACTTAAATGGGCTTTGTGTGTGCATACACACAAAACTGACATCATCTACTTGTTTACTAAATTATGAAACTCTTCACACTTCTTCATTAGAAGCAGGAATCCTCTTCTATCAGTGTTCTGTATCTGCTGATGGCTTGCAGGGGGGAAGAAATAATGCTCTAGTATCCCTTGGAAGCCAACTTACTTGGTAACAGAGGCATGTTCTGGCTCATATCTCATCAAGGCTACTGCTATGCAAATAACTATCTACAACATATCTGGTTGAAAATTGTTGCTTGAAAGGTATTGTTCCTTTAAAAGTAATTTTGGTTTTGTATTAAAAAGAAAAAAAAATCAAACAAAACACAGTGTTTTCTGTTGAACAACAGGCTATTGTATTTTTATAGATCTGCTTCCTGTGAATAAAGCAGCAACCTTAGAAAGGTTGATACATAAATCAATACAGGCTTTAGAAGAAAAGAAGGGGAGACATGGAAGGCGTGGAGGGATGAATCTCATGCTGTTGCGTATTGGTGAGTGGAGGTTAAGAAGCAGAACTTCCTTTTGGACTAACCACAAAGTTTGGACAAGTTCTCCCTGGGTCAGATGCCAGGAGCAACAACTGCACAAATAGATGGAGGAGATGCTACAGAAGCCTCTGAGGGCACAAGAAACTACAGTCAGTGGAGCATGTTCCCAGGCTGGGGAAGGGAATGCGGCATCATTGCGGTATGGCCAGCAGAAGGTTGATAATGCCCTTGATAATGCCAATGTTACTCTTTTTCCACCAGAAGGAGCTGGGAAAATGGGAGAAAGTTCAGTCATCATCTCTGGGGCAATGACTTTGTTCCAGCAAGCATGGTTATGTGTTTCATGGCCATCCTCTCTGGCTGTGGTCTTGGAAAATTTGCGGTAAGAGAAGACATTTCCCTAAGCCCTCATTTGTCTCCTATGTAACTCATGAATATGAGCTCTGAGGGGGTTTGTTGCCAGTGAAGAGAAAAATATGAGACTCTTCTTCCCAACAAAGATTGGTACCACAAATTTGTTGGTAAACATATTTATGAAATTAGAGAGGAGCTGCTCCCAAAATAACTTGGTCCATTCCAATCTGAGCTCACTGGTAAGGGTTGTGTAGTTTGTTTTGTTTTTGTTTTTTTTTTTTAATGCAGTAAATAAAACAGGCAGTGTCATGAGAATGAAATTGTGCTGCAGAATCACAAAGCAAAAGTTAACATTTTTTCTTCTTGTTTTTAAGCCCTTCACAGGAACATGGACTGCCTTGACAAAGGATTTAGTGTACTTTTTGCTGTATGTTTGGACCAGTTTTATATAGGGCAGGATCATGAACTCTTTAGCTCGACTTTTGCAGTATTCTAAGAAAAGCAGTCTGGATATTACTGGCAGATGTTTTCATCCATTTGTTTGGGTTCTACTTACTTATTTAACTGTTCTGATAGAGAGCTGGAGCAATGCATTTCTGGAGATGGGAAAAGTACTGAAGATCTGTGTTTGGCTTAGTGAACCCATGTACAAATTTTCCAAGGGCCTCATGAGCTTTGGATTTAGTTGAGCAGAATAAAATTCAAGCCACCTGCTGAGGAAGGGTTGAGGAAAGTGGGATCCTTCATGGAAACAGAGTCTCTTGCCTGAAGCAGAGACATGGGAGGTGCTCGTGGGTTGTGGTGGACTCCATAATTAAATAGTTTCAGGAAATCATGCAATCTGTTTGTAACGGTATTCAAAATGGGCTTTTCTATTTTCCAGTCCTAACCTCTGTAGATCTATTAATCTCTTGTTGAAGGCTAAGTGCTTTGAAGACAGGAGGCCACTGCTGTGCTGCTCTTGTGCAGAGCTGACACAGCCATCACCAACCTGCTGTGGCAATACTAAAATAACCCAAACTGCCCTTAGGGATCTGTCCTGGGGGGGTCAGTTGCGAAGAGCCTTGCAATCAAACCCAAGGCTCTTACTGGTGCATAAAATGCCACAGAGTGTGATGCCACATGGAGTGCCAGCCTGGGCAGAGGTAGGAGGGATTAAGTTACTGTCCTCCTCTAGTGATGGTACAGCCCCTGGCCAGGCTGTAGCAGAGACTGTGTAATTTGGGAGCTAAAAAGCATTTTGAGATTCAGAATGGGTGTGTGCGGATATATCCCTCCCTCCCCTCCTAGTAAAATAACATTTTACAGGTGATTAGATGCCTAAAGATAGAGATAGATGATTATAGTCTGTTTTCGAAGTACATGTCTGCAACTTCAGTCACTTGGATATCTTTAAAATCTTGGGCCTTGGAGACTAGCTCCCAGGCAGCTGCAGTTGGAATCATCACTGGCTGCCTGACCTACTCTCATTCCCCTGACTGCTCTTTACCTGCCTACAGATAAATGCCTCCCTTGACTTATAGAAATAACTCTCCTCAAAATGGATCAAATCACACTTAGTTTTAGTCATTTGGGTTCCTGCTTCTAACCTTGTGCTTTTATTCTAGCAAAACCTACTGTCTTGCGTTAGTATGAAAAGCTTTTGGTTCTTAATGCTGTTTTAGTATTAATTTCTCTAAACAAGGAGTGCAATTACCCTATGGCAAAATAACTGTCTCCAGCTGTCTTTTTTCCATTAAAGAAATAGGAGGGCTTACCTCTTGGTCTTCCCACAAGATTAATGCACTTTCTCTGTGGGAACCATCTCAAAGCAATCCAGGAATCTGAACAACTTGCAGACAGCAAGTCTAATTGTCACAGAATCTTATTTAGCCAATGCCGATTTTAATTAAGAGGTGATCTCTGTTAATAGCATAGGCTACTATCTCTTCTAAATGAAGAAAACCTTCCTTTTGCTCCCTCGCAGGCAGGGATAATGAACTCCTAAATCAGTGCTTTTTCTGAGAAAGCTTGCTTTTTTTCTCTTCCCCATTTTAAGAGAGGTTTGCTTGAGACCTAGCTGATGTCAGGAGATCCTGGTGCCTGTGCTCACATCCCATTGGGAATATTAACTAAGAAAAGTCATGGTATTACTGAGATCATTTTGCTGGTTGCTGCAGGGAGAGAATTTGGCCCAGGACATCTCCACAGGCTTCATGAAACCCAGGGCTGATGGGATTTCTCAGTTAGGCAGCAAGACAACTTTGGTAAGATTCACTGACTTGAGCAACAATTGGGTCTAATTGTTTTGGAAGCCCAGGGATCCGTGATTTAGGGAAGTTGTGGATTTCCTAGGAGATAGGATTGATTTAAGTGTAGGCAGCTGACCCCTGCAAATAGCTATCTGGCTGCTAGGTGATAACAGGTGAACAAGCATCTTGGTTAGAGGAGACACTCTTGTTTGTACCCTCAGTCAGAAAGCACAGGTGAGAAGGTAAATTCAGCCTTACTATTAGACCTAATAGAATCCACATCAGACACAGCCATGGGAAATTGGAGACCAATTTTTGCTGCTCATGGAATGACTTTTCTATCAGTGCCCTAGTTCTTAATCAAAAAAACCTACAAGACTCAATGCAAAAAATGCAGCTTGTATTGGTGGCTATGAGAAGGACAGACCATGGGGCCTGCCAGACAGGGAGGACATTGAACAGATCTACTTCTCCCATGCCCCTGGTCACTTTGGTTTATTACCTCTCTGTTTGGATTCCAGTTATTGAGAACTCTTATTATCTTCCTCTTTCTTGTCTTCTTTCCTAAAGCAGGGAGTAGGTGTAGATAATCCCCAAAAAGTGGTTGAAAAAGCAGGTAGAATTGGTGGTGTTGGTGGCAGAGGAGGTGACATGGCATTTTTATGGCCCCGTGACGATTGCTGGAGCTGAACATACGAAGCAAGCAACAGAGCTCTGGCTTTACCACCTCATGCCAATTAATCACTGAGAGACTAATCTCTGTGCAGCTCTTGCTCTCCCTTGTGCTCTCCAGTACCTCCCAGTATGATTCAAGGAGGAATGGGAGGATGACTGCACCTTGCAGCTGGAGAACCTGGTTTCCTGGGCAATATGTTCAGTGGTGAGATGCTAAGCCAGGGAATGGGAAAAAAGCCCCAACCTGAATAAAGCAAGAGCAGGCTATGAAACGGTTAAAATACCTTCTCACCTTCTTTTGTTTTTTTTGTTCCATTGACTCCCTGCTTTGTCTTGTGCACAACAGAGATTTTCTGGAAGCACATGGTGTCCTAATGAGGCTGAGCCGCCTGCTCCACTTGGGAGGCAGACTTGGTCTGATTTGGGCCACCTCTTTCATTTGCAGCGTTCATGTGCCTGGCTCTTGCTGTGGGGCTGAACGGTTTTGCAGGGCAGTAGCTGCTTCTTGATGCACTGACCCGCATCCCAGCTGGGATTTCCCCTGTGAAGGAGGCAGAGGGAAGACTCAGTCTGACATTTTTCTTTTATTTGGGTGCAAGTTCCTGAAAAATATCTCTCTTCCCACCTTGTCCTCCTTGGAAAACCTGTGCTGCTTTCCACGCTACCTGTCAGGGGGATGGTGACTCAGATGGGAATCTTTATCTCCTGGGTTGCCTTGTCTGGAAACCTGGATGCTACTGGCACAATCTCAAACAGGGACAGCAGAAATTATTACAGTGCTCTCTCTGGAGCTGACACATTGCATTAGGGCCACTGAAGTGCCATTGACTATGGCGCTGCTGAGAGCTGTCATTAGTGGTCTGGAAGCAGAGTGGGATATTGGAGTTTGCCCTGACCTTCCCTTCTTCCAGCTCCTTGTACTTCAGCTAATGCAAGGAGATATTTGTCTTCCTCCTTCATCTGTCAAGTTTGTTTTTGAGGGAATGAGATAGGATCATCTCTTCTTTTTTTGTCACTATATGAGATGTATATTACTCTGAGACACTTGCTGCAGGGGAGATCTCAGTGCTTTGGGTGGAGGGGTAGGGGTGTAGGAGCTATTCTCTCTGGTGTTAGTAAGACATTGAAATGGCAGAAACTGTTGTAAAGAACTGTTTTGTCACAGATTCCCATGGGCTTAAAATACAGAAAGTGTTGCAGTCTCAGTTTTATTGAGGGTCTTCCATACTTGGTGAGTGTTTCTGAAAGATCTAGAGCCAGCACTAACACTGCTGCTTGAAAATCACCAATTATACATTTTTTTTTCTTTGGAAAATTTTTGTCCCTCTTCATGCCAGAGAAAAACTTTGAAAGCCTCTAATGACCCCTGCACTGATTGCTTAAAAAAGGAGCTATTTTCCCAATTTTAGGGAGTAGAGAGATTCATGAATTTTCAGTGCTTGGGTTGGTGCTGCAATTTGGGCCAACTGAGCAATCAGGCTAGTTACCAGCCTTGCCTCTGAATCAATGCTGTGCTAGGCAGGAGAAATGATTAAGAGTACAAAGAGAAGGAATCTTTAAAAAAAAAAAAAACAACAAAGGAAGCACCCCCCACCAACCCCACCCCCCCCCAAAAACAACACCCACCACAACAACCC
>JANIJG010010676.1:57331-69137 GCA_024611175.1 Megaceryle torquata | reverse complement strand
AAAAAAACCCCCAAACTCAGTAAAAAAAAGTGACTCCATTAATACCAGCTTGAGTGGCAGAGCAGGAAATCGGCTGAAAATGAACAAAGAGCCACACGGCAGGGATGCAAATACAAGCAAATGCCAATTCACACTTCGGCAGGCGACGTGTGGAAGCTTCCTTTCCTGTTCAAACATTTTAGCCAGATAATGAGCAAAAAAACCAAACATTTTTTGCATAATCAACTGAGTTTGGAAGGGAGAAGCAATAAAGGAAGGGGAGCTGTGGTGCTAATTATTTGCCAGCTGATATGGCTGTCAAGGAAGCAGTGTGGGACTGGGGAGGAGGAGGTGCATTGCTAATTGCCCTCAGTAGCTGTTGCTCGGGTCGCTGCTCTTGGCCACTTGACTGGTGACAGAAGCTGTTAGTGCACGGGCAACCTGGTTCTGTACTAACTGAAAGCCAAGGTACTTTACCAACAACTGTTGGAGCAGGGAGGGTAACAGTTAGTAAACTGGGGGTTCGTGTCAATATTGATTGGGGTTGCAATGGGGAAATCACAGAATCATAGAATTGTCAGGGTTGGAAGAGACCTTAAAGATCATCTAGTTCCAATTTCCAGATGAAGTGCGTAAGTCTGCTGGTGGCTGTCTGGTCCAGGTTTGTGTGTTTCTATGAAGCAGATGGTTGACTGCTTTACTTTGCCAGCAGATTATGGAGTTGGCTTCAAACTATTTTATGTGGTTTCCCAGGAATGCAGTGATCCTGTCCAGAGCAGAATTTTGCTGTCTTGAGCACATTACCTGGAGTAAGAGCTGGCAGTAATGCCCTCACATGAAAGGTGGCTGCATGCTGGGGCAGTCCTCACCATCCCCAGCGTTCTATGTGACCAAAGGCACACTCATGCTTCAGTGGCTTTGAGAGGCTCCAGCCCTTTTTCAGACTTACCTTCAGTGCTGAAAAAGCAACCTCATGCTGGCTGTTCTGTGCTGCTCTTTTGGGATTCCTCTTTCAACATGCCGATGCATTTGGGAAAGAAAAAAAGAAAGGGAGTTTGCAGGTGCTGTGCTGAATGGTATGGGCAGGGAGTAGTTGGACTGGCATTGTCCTGCTGTTTCCCCATGAAATGCCACTTTATACTGCCAAAACATCCCTGTTTTCTGACTCTGCAGTTCTGCAAGGCATGAGGTGACAGAAAGAGGGTAAGGCGGGATATTGGAAAAAACCTTCTGGAGAGAGGAATTAAGATGAATGTGGCCAACAGTGGCAGAGATTGAAAGCTCTGACTCCTTATCACTATCAAACAGCTACTGAAGAAGAGGTGGCATGGGGCTTTGCTTTTTTTGTTTTTAAATATTGGATGTTGGAGCTAAACTGTCCCAAGTAAATGAAACTTTTTTTTCCAGAGTCATTAAGAAACATTGTTATTAAAAATGCAAATGTAGTTTTCAAGCTTTCTGTTCTTACAGCTGACCAGCACCTACCTGAAATCAATGGCCTTCCTTGGTGCTTACTGTAAGACTCTAGCCAAGTGCTGCTTCTTTCACTGACAGCATTGACTAATGCTGCAAGATCTCCATGGTCAGTACAGTGCTGTTCTATACTACCTGTTCTTCCCCTTCAGAACTTCATCACCCCCCATTTCACAGAGGTCCTGGATGCTTGAGTATCAAGGTTCAATGTGTTTTGGTAGGAATGGCATGGGATAAGTTGGTGATGATCTAGTGCCAAGTGCTAGTTCTTGTTTTGCTAGAAGACTTCAATTTAGTGATGATGAAAAATCAATCAAAGTGATGTAAGAGAAGAGTCCAGGGTCTGGATATCTACATTGTCCTTCTGGGCTGCAAAATTTGAATTGAAGAGCTAAATAGTTTTTATTTTTGAGCTGAAACATTTTATTCCTGAAAGCACATATTTGAGTCAGCCAAAACATTTTACTGAGTTTTGTGAAGTTATTTCAGCTGGGGTGACAAGAATTAAAACTAGATAAGTTTGTTTGTTTGTTTGTTTTCTTTTTTAGAAATTACTTTAGGTGGAACCTTATTTCATTTTACTTTGAAAAAATGGTTAAGCCCTTGAGGAAGATTCCCCTCTTAGTGGTTAAGTGTAACCCACATAATTCTATTTACACCATCATTTTCCTGTTTGTGGGGAGACTGAGATGTCAGCAAACTGAACATTTATTTTGATTTCTCTATATACAGACCACTGTCTGAAATGAGGCTGAACAAAAGTCATTCCCTTTGTATTTAGCCAGACAAAAACCTCTTGTAATTTATATTTAAGTTACTTAAGGGCTGCAGTCAGGAATAAATAGATAAGGTTTTCAGTAACCCATATTTTTATTATAATGTACAACTTCTAAACCTGCACAGCTATTGAAAAATAGTGAAGGACAATCCAGGAATGTGGTCATTGAGAATGAGAGCTATTTGATACTACATGGTTACTGGAAATTGATTGAAAAAAGCACCAGCTTTTTAAGAAATGCCATGAAACTAGACATTTTAGATGGATGGCAAGGAAATCTGTGGAAGCATGTTCCCTTCTCTGTAAGTAACCTCTGTGCCATGTAGGAGTCTTCCAAAGAGAAAATACAAAGATATTTAAATACTTAAAATTTAAATTTCAACTTCTGCTGGATGGTGCATTTACAGTGCATAATATTTTCCTTTCCTCTGTGTTGGTGGGTTTTGGGTTTTTTTTTCGTGGTTGGTTTCTTTTTTTATCACTTAAGATGCTTTCTATATTGTACAGAGGTTGGAACAGCAGTGGGAAAATGTGACTTTGAAATAATGGGATCTATAAGAACAGGCAATTTTGTTCAAGTATAGTGATTTAGTGCCCTGTTAGTGTCCTGATGTATAACTCCATTTCCAAAGACCGCAAGTTTCTTCACAAGCATAATGACAAGCTTAAAACTTGTGAGACTAATGCCACAGCTTTCTCTGTCCTCAGCTGTTCCACATAATTACAGGAGTAAGGGAATTTTGTTCTCTCCCAATGGATTATCTCCAAGATGAATAAATCAGATAATGTTATTGTCGTCTTGGTTCTTTTTGTCCTTCTCTAAAAAGGAAGATAGCCCACACGACACAGTGCAAAGCCAGGGCTGGTGATGTGTTTTCATGCCTATAGTCTGTGATAAGGATGTGATCCCAATTCCGGTGTCACCAGGACAAACTTTAAGTGCTCTGGTTCTGTTTTTTTTGTTACTTTTGGTGCTAATTTCAGCTTCTGTGTTTGCTCTGCTCACAGACGATGGCCCTTACTCGAAGGGGAGCAAGGACTCTGGTGGGATGGACACAGCCCTGGTCTCCAGGAGGCAAAGCATCCCAGGTAAAGGAGGAGGTCAGCTCCTGCTCCAAAACATCAGGGCATCCATTACACTTTACTTGACTACCCCAAAAATAGGTAACCCCCAAACCACCAATTTTGGTGAATCATCAGCAAGGCTGATCAGGGAGTGATATGTTATTGGTGCAGTCATAGTCTGGCATAGAGCTATTGATAGTGGTTACAAGGAGCTGGAAAAGGACTGGGTCCTGTGCTGGGCTGACACCCACAAAGACAAAAGCAGCAGCAAAGGAGATAAGGAAGAAGCACTGCCATATCTAAGCTTGCTGGGAGGTGAGGGAGACTGGCAGTGTCTGGCAAGCTTTGTATTTCCCACGTGTGACTAAGTTTGTTTTGATATTTAGTCAATCACAGCAGACTTCTGTGTGAGATAAACCTTCCCATTCAGAAACACCCCTGGGGGCTGAAGAGGGAGTGGAGAAATGGTATTTTTGCCTGGTGGTGCTGGGCTTTGCCAGTGGTACACCAGCAGGTTTGGATGGGCTGCTCTGGACAACTCATCTCCTTCCTAATAAAACCTGGGGCTTGATTTTGACTTCTGACTGTTAATGACCCAGTCATTAACTTTTGGTTTGGTTTAATATGTTGTAGGTGTGTAGGAGGAAATGGGGCCCTTTTGCTATTGCTTCATCATTCAACAATTTTTCTAGGGGATATTTTGCATCCTCTGGGGCTTCTGCAACATGTTGCCACTGTACCACAGCCCTGATGGAGAGAGGCTGACTCCCTGCTTACAAAAGCCAGTATGACCAACAAGCCCAACTCAAGACATCTCAATGGGGAGGGCAAAATTCAGGTGTGTGCTTCTTGCCCTGGGATGCTTTGAACAGCAAAGTCCAAGCATATATGCTAATACACGAAAACCAAGACTACTCTCATGTGATACTTAAAGACTGTGTCTTGAAGGACCAGATCCTGCTTAACCAGCTTCCTTTTACACATCTGTGTGTGTCTGTGATAGCGGCAGAAGGTTTACAGAGGCATTGGTCTAAATGCCTTGTTGCTTACCTTGACTGATTGATTTCAGGGACTTGTCTTTTCAGAGCAGTGATTTCTCCTTGAACCCATAACAATGGGTAATTGCACTCTGGGAGTTCTTATTTTAAACACTTATCAAGGATCAGAATTAAACCCATTGAAGAGCTAATAATCTCCCCTTGCAGCACCATCTGTGTTGATCAGTCATGTCTGTAGCCGAGAGGAAATTTGCAGGATAGTGCTGGATGGTGTTCCTTCCAGCATGACAGGGAGCCCCCACAGAGTTTCTGGCAGCCCTTGGGATCCTGGATTGGTGAATTGAAAACCAAGTTACTGTAGTTGGCAGGGGATCAAAACTGAGTTTAAAGAGGAGAAGCATTATGGGCCTGACATTTTACAACAAGCTGCCAGTGACACATTAAATGGGTGCCCAGCAGTGCCTAAATGCCTTCCAGACTGGTGCTAGATTGCAAAGAGGTTCCCTGCTTGCATTAATCAGGTGAGCAGATTATTCTTGGAAGTGCTTTACAAAGCAGGTAGTGCATGGCAGGACTCGAAGTGAGGTGCAATTTCTGGTGTCATGGTGGCATTACACAAGGAGCAGAGTGCTATTGATGAGGTACCACAGTGCCAAATGACACTCTGTTTTCTCCCAGTGAAAGAGGGTGGAGGAGGGAAGCTCTGCACCCGCATGGACCCTGCCTTGCTCTGGAAGACTTAGTGTGCAAGAGGTTTCAAATGTTCCCTCTCCAAATAGAGCATCTCATTTAAGCCTGGAGTGGTTTGCTGTGCAAACAAACTCATTGGCCGTTTGCAGTGTGGGTTTTAGTCCACAGTTGTGGGACTGCTCTGTGCTGCCAATGCTCATCACCACCTTTTCCTGCATGGCCTTGGAGAAAGACGCCCTGTGTGAGGGAGACTGTTTTCCTCCTGTAAAATTATGGGAGATTTCAGTACACCAGAGATAGTGGAGGTGTATGGATCATTTTGTAGACAAATTCTGCAAAAGCTTCTTAGGTGAGGCTCTGGCAAGACGTGAAAGTCATCTTATTTGCCTTGGCACTAGTCCTCCTTGGAGCAAAGAGTGTGAGTGCTGTCGTGGATTAATGTAGAGCCGCCATTTGCCAAGTCTGCAGAGCTCTTGGTGTTTCTTTGGGCTAGTGCTGACTCTCCTGCTAACTTACTCTCCTCTTCATGTCAAATCTAGAAGCTGGAATGGTTTAGGGACCCCATTTTTTGTAAAACCCAGATGTGATAGGATCGTGTCTGTAATGGGATCAAAACTGGCATCAGGTTGGGCTTATATATAGGTGTTGGACAAACAAGAGTGTCGTCTTGATCTAAAGGAAGGTAAAATGTACACTGCCTGCAGCAAACAAAGAAGTGGTGCTGGTGCAGCAGGCATGGGGGTGTGCATCCCTGCTGTCCCTATTATGGCCAACAGTGCATGTGGAACCAGTTATATTGTAGAAGGGACTTGCATATGCAATTCTAGCTGTGGATGAGGTCAGTAGAGAAGTTTGACTTAGACCAGGTGCAGATGAGTAGGGAAACTGTTGTGAATGAATGAAGGTCATACCACCCCCTCCTCCTCCTCATGATGGCAGGGTCCCACCCCTCTCCATGTTATGTTCTTTATCTCACAACAGTTTTGATGTCTTGTGATATTTTTAAAATCACAGTATTTTAAGAGCCACCCTGTTCTGTCCATTCAGGCAGCTACTGCAGGTCCACAGCATATTCCTACTTGGTAACAGTGACTGCCTGACATGCAGCTTTCCTAATGCTCACTCTGCTCTGTATCAAACATAATTCCTGAAGCAGTCTTCCTGGACCACTGCCCCAATCCTATCCCCCTGGTTTTGAGTCCTTCCACTGCCTTCAGCACCTTGAAACACAGAGTTTTTATGTTCTCACAAGCCTTCACCCCTCTGCCCTGTCCTGCTTGGTCTTGCCTGAAAGACCTGCATGCGAACACTTTCCTTCCTCTGCTGTGTGTCCACCAGGACGCATTTCTGTTTCACAACTTCATTTTAAATAAATGGAAGCTAAATAAATGAAATCATCATCTGCTCTCCCACAGCCTGTAGGAAAAGGGTGTCCTTGGGATTGGGAGGAATGTACCTTCCACTGAGATGTTTGCCTTTTTTCCTGATCTTTCAGAGGAGTTCAGAGGGGTCACCATTGTGGAACTGATTAAGAAAGAAGGAAGCACCCTTGGGTTAACCATTTCGGGTGGCACAGACAAAGATGGAAAGCCAAGAGTCTCCAATCTGAGGCCAGGAGGACTGGCTGCAAGGTAAGAAACAGAAATGGAGTGCAGAGAACATAGTAAAACTGGAGAGGAATAGTTACGTGTTCTAGCTACTGAATGAATATGATTATAATTAAAATAGTTGGCACCCGACTCAATTTTTTCAAGTGCCCCAGAATTCAAAGTTGTTGCTTCAATAACTAGAACGTCTTCTGTTTTGAATTATTTCCCATGCTTTGTGCAATTATGCTCTGAAATTTTGTGTAGGGATATTTGGGATTCTGTGAAATTAGGCAGTCTTGTCAGGAGAGCTGCATGGTACAATACATCTTGATCAAGCTAAGCGGTTTAATATTGTATCTGTGCTGAATACTGAGTGTGTAAGTAACATTATTGACTCAGAAAAGGAATGGGAGAAGAAAGGCTCCAAGAAGCAGAGAAAGGGAAGGAGTAATTGAACAATTTTGCAGAAAATAGGCAAAAGGAAGCATGTTTTCTTTTTCCTCGCTGGATTTTTTTTTCAGGCATCTTGTGGTGTGCTTCCCTTTGACTGATTGCTTTACATGAATGGGAGCTGAGCAACAAAGCGAGGTTGTGAACACCTAGACCGCAATTGTTGCTGTATGTACAGATCTGAACACTTGCCATTGGGAAAGATAGATGGTTTCGATTTTAGTGCTTCCCTCTCATAGCAGGCACATGCAATCAGCCAAGACCAGCACAACGTTGGTGGCTTATTCAGAAAGTTCTCCAGTTAGGTTTGCCAGGTGCATCCAGGCTGAGCATAACAGAGACTCTGTGCTACCACTGCCTTTTGATTTGTTTGTTGTTTGTTTGTTTGTTTTCTTTTCTTTTTAATTTGCAGAAGTGACCAGTTGAACGTCGGGGATTACATCAAGTCAGTGAATGGCATTAACCTGACCAAGCTGCGGCACGATGAGATCATAAGCCTGCTGAAAAATGTGGGCGAAAGAGTAGTGCTGGAAGTAGAGTATGAGCTTCCACCAGCCGGTGGGTGCCTCTCTGATAACACTACTCTCTTTTCTTGGCTGCTTTTTGTTGTGGGGTACAGATAGGCTTGCTTGTGCATTAACCGTTGTGGCCAAGGCAGTATCCAGGGGCATTTTGATGTTTTGCCTTCATCTGCTCGCAGTGCTGCAGTGGATGCTGCAGAGCTGTGTGCAGTTAGAGACAGTGTGCTTTTTCCAGCACAGTGGGTGCCTGCTCATGCACACTGGTGGGAGATGGCTGATTAGGTCTGTCTTGCCTTGGAGTGACTCGGCAGTACGGGCCAATCTGCCTCCTGATGCTGCTTCAGCTTGTTTTTCTTTTTCCTTTTTGGAGTGTGGCTATGGGTGGTTTTATTCAGTCTTAAGCATGTATTGCCAGATCCTGTTTTCTGAACTGTGGCAAGTGCTGTTGTTCCTCAGGATGCTTTGAAAAGCAATGTGTTTTCAGAAGGGAAGCTGAAGCAATCTACTTTCCAGGTAAGGGGTCCTGACAGAAGATGCCAAGCCCATCTCACATTAACAGGGCTTGTGTCCTGATGTGGGAGGCTATGTGCTCTTGCCCTCATTTGTTTGTTCTGATAAAAACAAATTCCTTGGAACAGTTTCTTATCACAGTCTTTCCATTGTGAAAATGATCTCCCCAGTTATTACTCATTCAGTTACCCAGATCAATCAAGAGGATGACTGGGCAAAAAGAAACAGAACAACTGAAAATGAAATGGCAGGAAAAACAAAACTAATGAAATCTACACACTTTGCCCCAGCTGGGAAGCTATCTTACAATTCATAGCTTCGCCATAGCTGCTCCCTTTACATGACAGATATTGAATATTTAAATTACCATATAAATCCCTAAGAAGAAAAATATATAATCTGAATTAGCTGAATCTCTGTCCATCGTCCTCCTCCTGTTCTGCTGTAAATGTTAGTTAGCGTTTGCATACAACCCTGGTAAAACAGAATGTGGCTCAAGTTTTCCATGTTCTCATGCTCACTAGAGATGACAGCTCTTAACCTCGCTCCTTAGCTGTCAGCTGGCTATCAGGAATCTGATAAGCTGTATTTACCAGCTAAGGAGCAGTGCCAATAAAATATGGCTCAATCAATAGTAGTGAGGCAAAATGTCCCCACCTCTGAATGAGCAGGAAGGGCACACTGAAATAGTGACTTTTCTCCAGTGAGATTATTGATGCAGTTTATGCCTAATCCAAACAAAGAGGCACTGCAAAATACAGGGACTTGTCAATTATTGCTTTGGTCCAGTTCGTTGTGGGCTTTTATCTACAGTGAGGGTTTGTTATTGCTGTGTGCACCCACCTCTCTCTCTCTCTCTTTCTCTTTCTCTCTCCCTGGTCAAAGAATGGAAATATAGTGCAATTCAATAGCTTGTGCTTGTGAGTTTTAATTTTTCTCCCCACTTTGTAATTTTCTGATTTGGAAGAGACCTTGCAAATCCAAGATTAGTTCTCAGGCCACTGTGTCATACATTCTCTTTCATAAATAAACCACGCCCTACGTTAACACTAGCTTATGTTTCTTCTCTCCTCATTGATCTTATGAAAGACTGTTGCAGAGCTTCATGCTTGGATGCTTAGGACAGAAACTAGGTGTTTTCTGAACTCATATATGGATGCTTTATACCCTTTTTTTAGTGTGTCTGTATCACCCCTTAGCTGGGAGCCTTCCTGGGCCTTTCACATTTGCCTTCTGGAGTGTTTCCAGGCCATGTCCCTGTTAGCAGTGTGCTCAGCAGCAGGAGCAAATCAGTTACATAGGGAGCAGTGTTTGGGGGGTTATTTGGCTTCTCTCTAGCCAGGGGTGCCCCCCTGCAAGGCGATACCATGACTTTTGGGTTAGTTTAACCCTAATTTGGGTGCAGGCTGCAAGCCCTCAGGGTGGTCACTGAGGACAGTGGGGAGATTGGCTTCAAAACCCCCCTCCTGGAGCCAGGGGGAAACGCTGGTGCAGACATGCTCAGGGGAGCCTTCAGCACTAATTTGCCAGGTTGAAGTCAGGCTCTTAGTCTTTTTTTCCTGATTATCATTGTGACCATTTATTGCACTTGGTTTGAAGATTAGGAATTGATCTTTTTGGAGAGAACCAGGCTGAAATGCCATGTCCAGTTCTGGATGGAGAAGACTGGGAAATTATCCCCTATTCACTGCAGTCGCTCAATAAATCATTAAATAGCAGAGGATGGCAAGGGACAGAAACAGTTTCTTTCTTTTTCTCTTTACTTTTGTACGTGAAATAGTACTGTGTATTTAACGTAAAATTGCTGAATTGCCCCTAGGATCAGTTTAAAGGATTCACTTAATCTTTTTTTAAAGTCAAAATATGAGAGGTAAAGGAAAAAAAAGCCCAACCTTTTGCACTAAGGATTTGGGATTTTCATTTTCTTTAAGGTCAGCCAGTGACTTGATTCCTTACGCTGCTGCTATTTTTTTAATAAGTTTCCATCTGTGACAGAAGGTTCTGGGTTTTGAGTAATGCTGAACGCGTTAAAGCCAGCTGATAAATGAGGCAGTTTTACTTGAATTTCAGAGTATTAACCAAGACAACTTTGAAAGGAAGTGCACAACACTGAGCTGGTGAAATTGTCCTCTGATGAAGGTTCACCTGTCTGTGTTGGACACTTTTTGCTTCCAAACAGGGAAGGTACAATATTGGTATTGGGCTGGACTTTTGTTTCAGTGTCATTTGGATGAGTTTTGGTATTATTTTGCAGAATGGTATGGAAAAGATTTATTTGAGCGTAACTGAGTCTTCTTTTCTTCCTTTAGTGCCAGAGAGCAGTGCTGGCATTATTCCCAAGACCATTGAGGTGTCCCTCTACAAGGAAGGCAATAGCTTTGGCTTTGTGCTAAGAGGTTAGTAGCTTCTCCAGTGAAAAACAAAGAAGGAACAATCACTGGCAGAGGTGATTTGGGAAGTGGGAAAGGTAATATGATGAATGTCATCAACCTCAGCTGAGATGCAAAAGCGTGTCATGGAGAGCATCCTGTGCAGCCTTCAAGGACTGCCAGCTGCCTGATCCAGGGCAGTCTCTTTGCTTTCAGGCTGTGTCAGCTGTTACGTGATAAATGGCTTTCCTTTCTTAGCACTCTCATTCAGACTTTCAAACCTCCACTGACTTAGGACTTTCTCGGTTTGATTACAGGGGGAGCCCATGAAGACTGGCACAAATCCAGACCACTGGTACTCACCTATGTGAGGCCAGGTGGCCCAGCAGACAGGTAATGTTTGTGTTGCACCTCCAACATTTGCTTTCACAAGACAGACCAGCAGCTCTTGGACATAGAATCATATTGGTTGGAAGAGACCTCTAAGATCATCAAGTCCAACCATTAACCCAGCATTGCCAGGTCACCACTAACCCATGTCCCTCGTGTCTTTTAAATGCTTCAGGGATGGTGATTCAACTGCTTCCCTGGACAGCCTGTTCCAGGGCTTGACAACCCTTTCTGTAAAGAATTTTTTCCTGATATCCAACGTAAACCTTCCCTGTTGCAACTCGAGGACATTTCCACTTGTCCTGTTGCTCGTTGTTTAGGAGAACAGACTAAGCCTCAACTCTCTACTACCTCCTTTCAGGTAGTTGTAGAGAGCGAGAAGGTCTCCCCTGAGCCTCCTTTTCTTCAGGCTAAACAACCTCAGTTCCCTCATCTGCTTCTCACAAGACTTGTTCTCTAGAGCCTTCACCAGCTTCATTGCCCTTCTCTGGATACACTCCAGCACCTCAGTGCCCCAAAACTGAACACAGTACTCATGTTGCAGCCTCATCAGTGCTGGGTACAGGTTGACAATCCCTTCCCTAGTTCGGCTGGTCACACTAGTGCTGATACAAGCCAGGATGCTGTTGGCCTTGGGCACACTGCTGGCTGATATTCAGTTGGCTATTGACCAATACCCCCAAAGCATGTGTCCTTTTTGTCCCCCTTGCTGGTGCTTCCCCAAAGCTTTTTTGGCTTCACTAAGGGGGAAATCCTGCCTGACAACCTAGTGGCTTTCTACAACAGAGTGACTGCATCAGTGGATAAGGGATGACCTGTGGATGTGATCTATCTGGACTTCTGCAAGGCCTCTGACACGATCCCCCACAACATCCTACTCGCCGAGTTGGAGAGATACAGATTTGATGGGTGGACCCTTCAGTGGATAAGGAATTGGCTGGATGGCCGCATCCAGAGGGTAGTGGTCAATGGCTCAAAGTCCAGATGGAGACCA
>JANIJG010010676.1:11408-57231 GCA_024611175.1 Megaceryle torquata | reverse complement strand
TGTCCCTGCTCTCAGCAGGGGGGTTGGACCAGATGACCTCTAGAGGTCCCTTCCAACCCAGACATTTCTATGTTTCTGTTTCTTTTCATGCTGTTGGTGTGGAAGACACAGGTAGTGTGGGACCTGTGGTGTGTGGCGAGGATGAATTTGGTGCTCACAGGCTGACCCATGTGCAGATGTTACAGTTACAAGCAGGAGGTCCTCTTCCAGGGGCAGACACTTAATTAACCCTATGGAGATGAATAGCTGATGCTGGGTTAGAAAGCGGGAGGCAGTCTGTCTATTCTTATGCTGCTAATTAATATGATGGGCTTGGTACTATAAATAACCCAAACTATTGTCCCAAGGAGTGTTCAATTGCTACAGGATCAAAGTAATTGACTTTTATATATATACACCTACACACAAAATCTGTAAGTATATTTTATATATATATATACACAAAATATAGACATATATAAATACATATAGAAAATATATCCAAATATAAATAAATACATGTAGAAAAAAACCCCACCTTTTTCTTGTGGCTTCCTGCAGGGAAGGCTCCTTGAAAATTGGGGACAGACTGCTGAGCGTTGATGGGATCCCTCTGCACAGCATGACCCATGCTGACGCCCTGAACATCCTCCGGCAGTGCAGCCAGGAGGCACTCTTCCAGATTGAGTATGATGTGACCATCATGGGTAAGGCCAAGATGGTTGTGGTGGCATTTTCTCTGACTGCCTGGAAAGTATGTGAGACTAGACATGGTAACTGGGATACTCTGTTTCAGTGGAAAGATTGCTAAGCAATGCACTGCCAAAATGGTTGTAGGGGGTCGAGTTCAAAGCTGGCTTTTGAAATATCCTTATCCAGTGATCTGTCTTGATGGGAATGATGACTGGTTATAGAGGAGGGGGGGAAAGGGGATTTCTAATGTAGGCAAAGAGGGCACAGTCAGGGTTAAAGGGGGCTGGAGCGCTCTGCCAGCACCACAAATAGCATAGTTAAATGTGTGCAGGGGAGTGAGCTGCAAGCGGGCAGAGACTTGATGTGGCTGTGGCTTCAGTTCTGAATTTTGGCCCTGCTTAATTCTGGAGCTATTCCCTTTCTTAGAAATGTTAGTTGAGATGTGCTTCTGAAATAAATGAGGGGTGATCAACTGATTGCCTCCAAATTAGAGAGAATTTACTGGAGGGCAGAAGATGGGTATTTCTAAAAAGTGTTCTATATGGTAGATATAAAGTTTGAGCATTTGGGCGTTGGTGTGTTGTTGTTTGGGGTTTTTTGTTCATTTGATTTCACTTTCAAGCCCTGGGAAAGGGTTTATTATTAGCTAGTGTAAAGTCATTTTGAGCTGGCTTTGTGACACACAGCTGTTACTGCAGGGAGCATCGTTAATGAGTTTAAGGTTACCACAGAGTCTGAAGCTGTGTTGGATTAGGAAGCTCACTGAGTTGTGTGTTAGATATATTCATGTTACATATATGTCTCTAGGAGGGTTTCTGCCTCCACAGGAGCCACAGACTGGACTGAGTTGAAGTCTTTTTTCCAAGTCTTGCAAATCAGTCCAGCATGTCTGAGCCTAGAATTCAGTGAGGTGCAGGAGTCTGAGATACCAGGTTGTTTTCTGATTTCTCAGTGAAGAGAGAAATAAAAAGGATCTGCAGCAGAGAGAATTTAATGCCACGCCACCCGCAAGGAAAGAGAGCTGTGGATACCGGAACTCTGTGCAATGTGCTAGAGGGTTGCAGCAGGATAAGGGAGATCCTTGTTCCAGCCCCGATGGCTTTCTCCTTCCTTTTGAGTCTCCTTCCTCCAAGATTTTCCCCTTTCTTTTGGCAGAAATTCCACAAGTGTGGCCATACTGGTTCTCTGGAGAAGGAGGCTGCCAGCACCTGGGTGGCCACGTGCCACGCAGACAGGTACTCTGCTGGGAGGAAAACCCAATGCCTTGACGGTTGCCTTCACATTGCCTGGCAGCTGCAAGCAGCTTTGCTTTAGGAATTGGCTGGTATTCATGAAAAAGAGGAAATGCTCAAATGATCAAACCTGGAAACTACCCAAAGCCTATTTTCTCCCTTCCTATATGGCTGCGATTGTGGTCACTCTCGGTAAGGGATGTCGTTCCTCTCCTCGCAGGCTGGCTGGGCTGGCAGTCCTGCCCGGGGAGGGGCAGACAGGGTTAAGGAGGGATTTTGCACAGAGCTGTCAAGTCTGAACAGTAGCAAACAGTTAATGTTGCATGAGAAATGGGCTTTTTTTTGGCTTTTGTTGTTTGTATGGTCCCTTGGTGCCTATGTTACAGAAAGCTGATTGTTTTAAAACCTGGCTTGGAGCAAAAATAGCTTTGAAGGTGTCTTGGTATTTCTTCTTGAGTAACTCTCCCACCTATGACTGTTAGGCTTGAGTGAACACAGAGTGATGGCAGGGTTTTATGTAGTGATTCTCCCTCTTGTGTTGCTGTACAGTGGACCACAACCAGATACTTGCCAAGATGTAAAAAGAGACCCTTTCTTAGATAATTTCTGCACAGAGAGTGCTTCTCCCTAACCCTGTAAAAGGATATATTTGCCCTGTTTTGTTTTTGGTTTTTTTTAAGGCAAGATGATACAGAACATGTAGCTTAAAACAATCTTTGCAGACAGTTTTGCCAGACAACAGCTAATAACTTCAAGAAGAGAAGAGTGCATCATCCCAAAATCACAACTGCTACAGACATTCTCTTTACCTGCCCCAGGAAGATGATGAGGGAAGGGAGGAGCAGGTGCAGGAGCACAGCAGGAGCCGTGTGTGGATGTTAGACTGGAGGGAGCACTCTTAATTCCCATTTTGAAAACGTGGTGAAGGGGTTGGGGAGACATATGGCCACACAGTACAATTGCTTCATTGTAAAAGCTGGGGACACCACCATGAATTGGTGCTTGGCCTGTTCATCCCCAGGGAAAACAGAGATTTTTACATTGCACTCTCTCTCTATTGCAGCCGTATGTGCTGGGATGGTGTGGACTGATGCTGGAGGAGGGAAAGTTGTTTTTATGTGTCTGTCCTCGGTGAGAGACCAAGGCTGCTGTGGGGAGGAGTGTTGAATCACAGCATTCCCTAGTTGGCTGCGTGGTTTCCCAGACAAAACTGTGCACAGCGTCAGCCCTGCTCTCGCTGCGAGGGATGGTGGCAGCCTCTGGCCATCGCCACTGAGCATCCCCTGGCTGTCGGGCTTTTACTGGGGAGGCCAATACAGGATGGGGCCATGGCTTCTAATCAGATTGGCTGAGATTTCTCTAGCCTACTGAAGGAATTAAATTAATCTACCATTTTCATTTAAAAAGAGTGCAAACTGGGCATGGACCTCCCTTGGGCATCAGGAAATTCTCTGCCTTTTGCTGGTGCCAGATAAACATTGCAATGAACAGATGTTTTCTTGTAGAAACACCCTCTCCATCTTACGGGCCTTTTGAAAAAGGGGAGGGGCAAGGAAAGAAAAATCCAAACTACACAACAAATAAACTGGCCAGCCAGAAACTGGTGGCATTTGAATAGTTACTCTGTAAATAAGCTGTGTGCCATGACATGAGGCACTGGCCTGCAAGCCTTTAGGGTTGACTCATGGAGCAGGGGAGTTTTCTGACAGAGATGACAAATGAACAAAGTGATATGCTGTGTCCTTCTCCTCCTCCCTCTTTCCCTGGCTGCCCCTCTGCCCACTCATCTTTAGACTGGAAATTTTTAGGCCTAGAGGACTCCCTTGCTGATGGAGTAGAGAGGTGGTAGTGTCCCACAAACAGGTGACTGCTTGGTGTCTGCTAAGTGGTGGCAGGAGATGGGGCCTGAAGAGGGCCTTCATGCAGCTATGAAGTCAGATGCCTCCATGTGCGTGTGAAGCTGGAGAGACAATGAGCCACTGAGCTGTGTCAGGAAGGGGGCAGCTTCCTGGTTTGGTGGTTCTAGGAGGTTTTTGGTTTATTTTGTTTGCATTTGCAAGGAGGGCGCCTTTTCCTCTTCTATGCCATACAAGACAGCATATGCATATGTGATTTTTCTGTTTCTTGGTAACAAAACCTTAGAGAAATGATGCAAGCTGCTGTATCCGTATTAAACTCAATGTCACTGGCCTCGGTGATGCTTGTTCTGCAGTGATGTGATTTTTGGCCCTCCATACATACTGAGCAGCATTTGACTTGAGTATCTTGTGAGTGCTGAGCCTCCAGAACAACTGCTTAGACTCTTGGTTTGTGAGAAAGGATCTTGCTTTAAATAAAGTGAGATTTGCAGTGAAAGGCAGGAGAGCTGCAGATGTCTTTTCCACAGAGGCTGGGTGAGGTTGCAGCTGTGTGTGATGATGCAGAAAGACCTCATGGTGCCAAAGCAGTGATGCCAGTAGACTCCCTACAGTAAGGTTATTGCATGGCCTGCCCTGGCTTTCCATGTTTCTTTTTAAATTAGCTTCGGTGTAATAGCCCTGTGTTAATCATGCCTCACAAATACTGCTAAATTGCAGACTCCTGACCTTTGATTTGAGCCAAATCTTTCCCTAGATTAATTAATAGAGGCTTGGCTGGTATTTCCTCAACAAATGCCTGTATAAAATGAGTTTGGAGCGATTCTCATCAGTGCTGCTGGAGATGGGAATTAAAAGGGGCAGCAGGGTAGCCTGTGCTGTGTGGTGGGAGAAAGGGCTGTTAGCTGGAGGCAAGACTGTGAGTTTTCTACAGTCTTAGTGATTGCCTAGGCCTTGGCATGGGAGTAGGTACCCAAAGTTCTGTCTTCTCACCATCATGCTGAGACACCCCTGGGAAATGCTTGGCAAGGCTGAGAAGCTTAGATACTGGGTAGACTTGAGAGCAGTAGGTATTTTCCTTGCAAAGAAAGGTCTACCTATCCAACAAGCTTTCTTCATGTTATGGTTTTTTTTTCCTATCTCTTTCTCCTCAGCTGGAGGAGTATCATTCTGTGTTCTAGTTGCTAGACACGCACAGGCTGCAAAACCAACATATAGCTGGTGTTTGCTATTGGAAGAGATCCTCAGTCTCTTGGTGCTTCCTGTGCTAGTGAAGGCTTAAGTGTACCTTCTGCAGGCTTTAGCTGGATTCTCTGTGCATCTTTTGATTAAACTGGGATTCTGCTTTTTGCCAGATCTCCCCAGTGGTCTTTTCCAATAGAGAATAAACAGTGTTTTATTTGAAGCCTGGTAACCTTTAACATGGCTCATTCTTCCTCTTTCCTCTTTTGGGAAAAAGGGCACTTTGAGTAGACCAGAGCCTGAACATCCCCTGGCTGATGCTCAGGAGAAATTTCCAAAGGAATTTTCTTTCTCTGGAGATTCAACTTCTTCAACAAATATCAGGAAAGACCTCACTGTGGCTTAGCTTCTGAGATCTACATTAATGCTTCCACTTGTCAGAGATCGAGAATCAAGTTTTGGAGCCAAGTAACATCAGCATTTTTAGTGGAGCACACTTCAGAAGAGAAAAGCCTTACAATGAATAATTAAGGGCTGAGGAGGCATCAAGCTCTCAGAAGGCTCTGCAGGTCTTTCTTTCAAAGTGGATGGCTTGATTTCCATAAAATGTTTTTAGAGGTGGGAGGGGTCAAACTACCCATAGGGTGCTGTGTGTGGGTTGTCTGGTGATGATAACATGTTAGTGAATCCAGCCTCTTTATGATCGCTTTAGGTAATCTGGAAGCAAATATGTGTAATAGAGGTGGAGGGAATTTCTCTCTAATCAGCCAGAGACACAGGCTTTCTTTTTCCTCCCCCTTCCTCAGAAGAGATGAATAGGTATGGTGCAGGCTTATGCTAACAGGTGCAATTCTGTAGGAGTTTCATAGTCTCACTTACAGCATCCACTAAGCTTATTGCACAAATGCATCTTTTAAACATGAGTTACCCCTGTATTGCCTGATAGGAGAGAAGAGGCTTCTGTAAGCATGCAGGTAGGTAGTGCTGTGTCTCTGCTCCCACTGGATGAGCTGAAACGAGAATTTGAGGCAATACTTCAAAGGTGGTGCTGAAGCATGAAGGAGTTGACTGACTTCTATGCTGGTCATTAGCACATGAGTTTTCTGAGTACTTCAGAAATTGAGATCCTGTTTCTTTGTGCCTTTTTTGTTTGTTTGGGAAGAAGCCTATAACAGTCAGGACCTGAGCTTCATCTTCTGTGCTTCTGATACTGTCACAGCTTCTGTGACTGCTGCACAGCCTTTGAGCAATCTCCTCCTTCTTGCTATTTAACCTCAACAAAGGAGACAGGGGGTTGTTTCTACGAGTGAATTGCTGTATCTCTTCACTTTATTGTCATGTACATTTTGTGCAGAAATAATATTGCTTCTTGACTTGACTTCTTTAAGTTACCCTGTGATACAGACTGTAGGATGCCCAAACTACAGGTTTGCTGATACACATGGCAAATCAATACCGATCACCAGCCCCCTGCATTTAGAAATGGGAAAGGCTGTATTAGAAGTGTCTTCAGATGATCTCTTGTTTTGCAGATACTGTAGCAAATGCTTCAGGCCCATTACTAGTTGAAATAGCAAAGACTCCAGGGTCTACGCTGGGAATTACATTGACAACAACCATGCACCGGAACAAGCAGGTCATTGTCATCGACAAGATCAAGCCGGCCAGTGTGGTGGACAGGTACAGCTCTGAACACATTGCTTCTGGCCCTGCTTTTCCTTTCTCCACTGCTTTTTTGTCCCCTTGTTAATTATATACCATTCTTCCCTGCCTTACCTTAAAATGGCCATGTCCGCTAAGTGTGCTAAAAATATCTGACCCAACATCAGTGGACACTCCTCACCAGGAATGAATGTAACTCAGTGCATGTGAAAGCTAAGCTGTGTTTTAAAAACCCCAGATCTGACTGCTCTGAAGCTGTGGAATGGCAAAAGACCTATTCTGGAAACTTCTGGCTAGAGCCTTTTCCTGATGGGCAGGTTAGTTAGTCACCTTTTACATGAGGATGCAGAAAGGCAGACTTATGTAGCCGTAGCTGTGGTTAGTTGTGTTGCTGAGCTGAACTTCTGCCTCATAGGACTTAACTACACTGCTGGATGAGCCCTCAGGCATCCAGACTAGCTATGAGTGGGCACTATTAAAAACTTAAAAGATTTTTTCTGAGCCACCAGCAGCACTGACTCAAGCGTAAATCATTTTAGCTAGTATTTTGGGCAATGCTTGAACCTAAGGTTCAAATTGGAAGTGAAAAAGTGAGATATGAAAATAAAATTCACATGAATACACATAATAATTCACAGTTGGATTTTGTATTTGTCTGTTCCCATCTATAAGGACATGGATTTTGTCCCTGTGTATAATTACCTCTCCTGCTGTTTCCTTTGCAGATGTGGTGCATTGCATGTTGGTGACCATATTCTCTCCATTGATGGCACGAGCACAGAGCACTGCTCCTTATTAGAGGCAACTCAGCTTTTAGCTGCCACTTCAGAAAACGTCAAGCTTGAGATACTACCTGTTCACCAAAGCAGGCTGCCTTTGAAGCCTCCAGAAACAGGTGTGTCCTCTGTGCAAATACTGTTGGTCATCCTCACAACTCGCTAGAGGTCCTTATTGGGGTTCTCAGTGCTTTTGAATGCTGGCAACAGGCTCAAAAGAGAGACATCTGGGGGGGGGGGGATAAAAATGTTTTGATTAAATATATATGATTAGATGACATTCTTCAAGGATGTGAATAGGAAAAAAAGGTAACATCTGTGCTTGAATGGGGAAATTGGAGCTGGGAATCCCAAGATTTTGCAGTGCTGAGTGCTGTGCAAGCCACTTCCTTAGTATCTTAGATAAGAGACTTTAATGGAGAGGGAGGAAAGCAACCTTGGTGCTGCCAAATGCATTTCTGAGCTCCATTTTCATTTGCTGGTGCTGGCAGGGCTTTGTAAAGGACGTGTCAGTAGGTAGACAGGGTCCTGCTGGACTTTGTTAGGATACAAAGCTGTAGCATAAGTGTTATCTTCCAGACCAGCCTGTTTGAATAGCAGCTGTGTCTGAACAGACAGGAGTTGAGTGAATGCATCTGTAGATGCTGCTTTCTGCCACCCCCACAAAAGAAGTACTAGGGAAAAAGCCATCTGGATCCAGTGAAATCAAGCCCCAAATGCCTGCAAACATCATTAGGAATTCACCCTGGTGAGCATCCTTGTTGCCCACCTTTAGTTGCAGCTTCCACATGAGTGGCTGGCTCAGGCTCTTATGTAAAGTTCATTTTAATGACAGCCTCAGCGCTAGCAGATTTGTTGCACCTCTTGCCTGCAGTTTTGTTACAGTCCATATGGTTGGCCTTGCACTTCAAGTGTTTCAGGCATGACTGTTCAGTACCAGCCCCTTTTGCAACCGTTTTCAATTACTTGTGTCTTGGGGATATATATTAATAATATTGGTGCACAGTAGCCCTGGGCACAGCTCTTCTTTCCATTCTCTTCTAGGGCAGTTTGGGGAAAGGAGGAAAATATCTATGTTGTCTTCTTTAACATGATGCATAGAAACATAAAATCTCATTACACCTCCATGTCTATGAATAAATCTCTTACATGTCCAGTCCAATTTGTGGAGAATTAAAGCCGTTTAACAAAGGGGATGGATGACTTGACCTTTGTGCCCCCAAAAAATGGAAAGCTATAATCCTTTTTCAGTGGCTGTTAAAATGAACTATCCTCCTCCTTCCATTAGTGCTCTGGTCCTAATCTTCTTTCGGAATATATGCATTCAGCAGCAGGATGGGGATCTATGGAAGGACAGCTCATTGTGTTCAGAGCCTTTTTACCCAAATCTGCATACATCAGATCAGTTTACTGTGGCAGAAATACAGAACACAGATTTGGGACAATGATTGCAACACATGAATATGAAAAATAAATGATACAACAGTTGTTCCCACTTACGATTAAACTCTTTAACATGTGAGGGATCATAAAGAAGGATGCTAATTTATGTAGCTGTTACGTAGCAGAGGTACGTGGTTGGAGACCAGTGCTTGGGCTTAAATGTTCATCAGTGCTGGTGGGGGTGGTGTGGACAATGAGGAGAGCACTTTGGGCAAGAGGAGCAGCTCACAAAGCAATACTCCTCAGTGGTGTAACAAACCATGGCACCAAAGTTGACAAACTGCATTTGGATGTGGGAGAGAAGCTGCCTTCTGCTCTGGACACCAAATGCCAACTCCACAGGCTTCTTTTTTTCTGAGTTTAGGGAAGGAAACAGGGGCAGTAAGGAAAAATGGGCCATTGCAAAAGATAACTGTCATGGTTGGCAGGGAAGTGAAGTCCAGGGAAAGCAGCTGAGGAGAGGAGACCGTGCAGATGTATCCCTGTTCAGCACTTGCATTGCTGAGTCCTTCCAGCGTGTGCCTGTATGGGGCTTGTCATTATGTTTCTTTAGAGTGGCTTCTTGTGCAATCAAAATCCGGTTATTGAGGAGCTGGAGAGGGATCTGAAGCTGCGGTGGCCATGCAAAAGTACTGTCTAATTCTGAAGCACGCGATTTGTCAAGCTGAGTTTGCTTTCTCTGTGGCTCTGGGTGCATTTGGAGAGTTTGCAGGATTATGCTGTGCTCACAAGATCTTCAGGAATGGATGGTGCCCAGGAGCAGTGCTGGGATGGATGGGTTTCCTCGGGCATGGATGTAGGTTTTTATCACAGAATTGCCCAAAATCTCTTCCCCAATGCACTAACAGCTGACTTTCAAAGGCACTTTGTCAGATATTAGCTAAGAATTTATAGACAAATGGGAGAGTTTTAATTACTATAAATGGATTAAATTATTTTGTATATATGCTCATAAGCTCTGTCCCTCATGTTCAAAGTGTTTAATTTTATTAAGAACTTCCCTTTTTTGTCTAGATACAGCTACATTTATTAATTAGATTTTTGTTTATAAAAGCTGCCTGGCTCTGAATTTACTTTTGAATCCACAAAATAGAAGCCCCAGAGCGGGAAGTTTGTCTTTTCAAAGCTTGATAGACTAAGTACCAAAGTTGCTATATGTTTATCAATGGCTAAGTATAATCACTATATTGGTTGGAAAACCTGACCTAATGATTCAGTGCCCATGATGCACGTGCAGAAAATGGA
This sequence comes from Megaceryle torquata, assembly GCA_024611175.1. NCBI lineage: Eukaryota > Metazoa > Chordata > Aves > Coraciiformes > Cerylidae > Megaceryle > Megaceryle torquata. Next base: position 47,163 of record JANIJG010010676.1, on the reverse strand, counting down.
TTTCCTCTGTTAAAGGCACTAACAGATGAACTTTAGATGACATATCTGTGTAGACTCACTAAATAAACTGAGTCCCTGTCCCAGGTGTGCACCTTCAGAAAGCTCTGGTAGTACCAGTGCTGGCAGCATTTCTGCCTACTTGGAGGACACTTCTCACTGGTGACGGGACAAGGGGAGATGGCCTCAAGTTGCGCCAGGGCAAGTTTAGGTTGGATATCAGGAAAAACGTCTTTACAGAAAGGGTTGTTAAGCACCAGAGCAGGCTCCCCAGGGAGGTGGTTGAGTCACCATCCCTGAATGTGTTTAAAAATTGCTTGGACGTGGTGCTTGGGGATGTGGTTTGGCAGTGGGTTGTTAAGAGTTAGGGTAGTAGGGTTAAGTTAAGGTTGCACTCCATGACCTTGAAGGTCTTTTCCAACCTGAGCAATTCTGTGATTCTGTGTGACACAGAGCCTGGATGAGCTCCTGGGAAGGTGGTTGCCAGTCCATGCAAGTGGTTGTGAGGTTAAGAGCTCTGAGATACCTCGTGGCTACAGTGGTGCTCCACTGTGGGATGCCATTCATGCTTAGCTGAATAAAACAGACAGTTGCAGTATTGCTTATTAGCCAGCAATTCCTCTCAGAAGAAAATCTATCCAAACAACATGGTGCAGAGATTTGGGAGAGAAAACCCAGTGCTGTTGGGCAAAGAAAACCAAACTGACCCTGTGCTGCTCAGGGGCAAAAGGAGCATCAGTGAGGATGGCTTGGTTGGGTGTTGGAGGCACTCAGGGGAGACTTGTGGCATCGTGACTAGATGTCCTAAAGCCCCAGTTCTCGGGACAAGGGATTTCCAGATGATGGATGTCCTGTTGCAACAGATTTCTGCCACTGTTTGCTGGGTTTTGGTTATGGTTGAAGCCAAAGCAGTTGTGTGCCCTTGAACAGAGTCTACCGTGTTGCTGTCACATTTTAATTTACTGTTTGCCACAGCACTGGCATCTTTTCCTGTGTCTGTAATTACTTTTAGGCAGTGGTGTATAAAATCTCTTTCGTTCTGGTGAGCTGGAGGTGGCCCTTTGCTACTCCTCTCTTTCATCCATATGTGCATTCCTGGCCAAGAGCAGGCACTGAAGAAACAAAATGCTGAAGCCAAGCAAAGTTCTCAAAGCAGTCCTTGGCATGTGCAGAAGGTGTGGACCCTTGCTCCTGAGAGGACAGCTTGGGCACCAAGGTGGGGAAGAAACAGCACAAGGAGGTTTCCCAAGTGCTGTTGGATAACGCTGATGGCCACTGTGGGAAAGTTGTGGCTTGAGGGAGCTTCTGTATGTTGCACAACAGACTGCAAATGGTAATGATACCTGTGCACTGCCAGCAAGGCTTAGTCAGGCCATTGGCTCAGGATGTAGAGTTTTTTTTTTGGGAAGGGGTGGATTTCTGCCACTTTGCATCAAGTGTCATGAGGTTACCTGGGGATGCATTTTTGCTGCTGGTGCTTGACACACTGTGATTGGGTCTTGGCTAGTTCAGAGCCAGTAAGAGGCTCTTTACAATCTTCTGTCTTATGCTTCTTACCTTTTCTTTTTCTCACGTCTGCCTGCCTGTCGTGATTTCTTCTCCCCTGGGTGCCACCAGTCAAGGTGCAGAAGAGTGACCACCACCACTGCTGGGACCCCTGTGTCAACTACTGTCACACTCACCACCCTGGCCATTGCAAGACACCCACTTGGAACCAGACGTCTGGACAGGATTATTGCAAATGTAACCTCAGCTCATGGTGTTGTCCTCATCCCTGCACGTGTTCATTCATGTTGTGCCCCTCCATTTCTTTAATGCCCAGCTCTGTAGCCTGGCTTGTCAGGGGTTTCCTTCTTGGTAACCTGGGTCTGTTTCCACAGGACCAGTGCTGAGATACAAAATTAGTATCTGCAGCCCAGCACACACAGGTCTGGTAACTGCAACAAGAGCAGTGTGCTGGGCAGACCTGTGCTCCCATCCTCTAACCCTACACTCCAGTGCTTCCTTTGCTACAGCAAAAATGAGTTGCTGTGGGATGAGGAGGGCATCTCTGGTGATGTGTAGGAACATGATACAACAGCGGATCCAGCTCAGCTGTGTGGTGTCACACGGCATGTTAGCAGCAGGATTATGGCTGCTTCAAAACCTGAAAACCCTCCTCTTGCAGGAAGCAGGCTCTGTGCAGCCCCAGGTTTCTTGTCTTATGACAGTAAGATAGGGAGGAGGAAACATTGCTCTGTGTCCAAACTGTGAGAAGCAAACAGGGCCCAGTTGCCTAGCAGCTCAAGTTCAAGCTGTGGCTTCTCTTTGTATGTATTTAAGATTCATCAATAGCATTGTGCCAACCTGCTGTTGGCTGCCCTGCATCCATGACACATTTTTCACCTGGTGGCCTGGATGCTGCAGTGACAGGCAGCCCAGTCACTGGAGTCACTGCCCACCAGAGAGCAATGTCCATTTGGAGTCCAAGCCCACTCTCTGGAGCTGCAAACTCAGAACAAGGTTCTCACCTTGTCTTGAGCCCTGGAGCTGGGAAGAAGGATCTAGTCCAAACCTATTAGGTGTCTGATGAACACCTCTTAGGTAAACCCACTGCTGCACTTCTCTGTGAACATCTTTAATGCACTCTCTTACTTCCCCAGCTCTGGTGGCTGCCAACTTCTCGTCGCCCACCATGAATGCGCAGGGCTTCCCCTGCCAGAACTCAAACACGCTACCTCGCAGCTCCCACCCCATGAGCCCCCGTACTACCATGCTGAGGAGGAGGCAGAAGAAGAAGGAGCACAAGAGCTCATGTAAGAGTGGCTGTGGGCTGAGGCTGGGTTGGACAGGGTGTGCATGCTTGCCTTGCTGTCCTTATTGTTGACTGTTACTTGGGGTAGGACTGCTCATCTCAGTACTGTCAGTGCCTCCCTCATCCTTGGTCACTGTGCAGACCAAGTTTTGAGCCCAGATCTGCTATGTTGACCATGGCTGCCCTGACCTTCTGCCTCTCTCCTCCTCTCAGTGTCACTGGCCTCCAGCACGGTGGGTCCTGGTGGGCAGATAGTCCACACGGAGACGACAGAGGTGGTGCTCAGGGGAGACCCTTTGAATGGCTTCGGACTTCAGCTCCAGGGAGGCATCTTTGCTACTGAAACCCTGTCTTCCCCACCTCTCGTCCGTTTTATTGAGCCTGACAGCCCGGCAGAGAGGTTAGAGACCTTGCCCTTGGATGCTGATGGTGCTGCTGCTGAACATTTCATGGTTTGGTTTGTTTTTCTCTCCTCAGAGGCTCATTTAGATATTTACTATCACCCTTGTAATATCTCCCATTCTTCACTGGGCATGGTTTACTGTCACTGCCATTTCTGCACTCGTCGGCTGACCGTGGCCTCCCTCACATCCCAGGTGAACGTCTTGGCACCAGGCTGTGGCTGTTCTGGGAGGAGGAGGAAGGGAGCATGTGTCTGTGTGAGAGCACCATTCCCATTCCTTTTTTACTTTTTAAATTTCTTTTTCCTTTCCCTTTTAAAGATAAAGCTTTTGTCTGGGTGCAGAAAGGGAAAAGATCTAAATGAGGGGTCCCAGCAAAGTGTTTTCTGTCTGGTTTCATTGTAGCAGAGGAAGCTTGGCCTTAAAGTTAAGGCTTTGAACTGCAGGGGAGGGCTCTGGTTGAGGAGGAGGTAGGTACTTCATTTAAGCACTCTTGCATTGTCTCTATAATGCTGGGAAAAGAGCAGAATGGAGGAGTGACATTAATTGCTGTGTGTCACCCCCTGGGTATACTGGGACCAATGAGTCCTCCAGTGGCCAAGCCTCAGCTCAGGATCTCTGATTAAACTCTTCCCAGTACCCTTGCTATTTGGATTTAAAGTCTGCTCGAGTGCCTGTGTGCTACAGTCTAAGTGCCCTCTAGCAAGACTTGTCTGACCAGATCCCAGCATGGCTTGAGCTCTTGCGGGGTGGAAAGGAGAGCAGATTTCAATAGGCAGATGAAATAGTGAGAGGTGAGTGAGCTGGCATTTATGCCCCCATGCTGATTTCTCTTCCTGTCTGTGATTTCCATGGGTGGTCTGTCCTGCCTAGAGTTGCTGAAGGTGCAGTCATACGGCAGTCCTCAGCACCTGCTGTAGATCCTTCCTTGGGAAGAGAAGTTTATAAGAGCCTCATCAGCATGTGCTGATGGTTTGATCTCCCCAAGACAGCCTGGAAAAACAGGATGCAGGGGAGTTGTGTGGCAGGGAAAGCACCTGTCAAAGGAAATGCAAGTCCTTGCTGTGCAAAGCAGTGTCTGTGTGGTTGATCCTCCAGGTGGCCAAGTACGAGTGCCTGGCGTGTATGTCTGTGGGAGAACAGGGACAAGGGGCTGGCACAGGAAAAAGAGTTGTCCTGACTGATACAGGTTAAGAGAGATTTAGAGATTTCAAAAGCCTTTTATGCCTTTTTTTGTTTGTTTCCAAACAGAGTTTAAAAAGGGATGTGATGGTGTTTTTATTTGTCCTCTATTGCCAGGGTGGATTTGACTGACATTGCAAATCACCAAACTCCATTTATAACTTGGGCAGCAACAGAGCCTGCTGTCCTAGGGGAGTGGGAAGACGTGCTGAAGTCTACCTGCCTTTGCTTTATCCTCTTGTCAAACCTGGAGCAAAAGCAGAGACTTGGAGTACAGTCTTGCCTGGCTCTAGTGTGTCACACACGCTGCTCTCCCTCTCAGCTGCCCACCCAGCAGGATTTGCGCTGTCCTGCCTGCTGCCTTCTGCTTTCTGGTGACAGGGACCAGTCCTGTCTGTGTTTGCAGCCTGGATTTGATTTGGGGATTAAATCTCTGAGGTGTATTTCTACCTTTCCTAGACCATGCTGCTCTTCCTAGCTGTCAGGAAAACACTGTCCTCCCCATCTTGAAGTGATAAGTGCACTGGGTTCACAGTGAAGTGAAAAAGGCAGTTTAATGTTTTAATTTCATTTCTTATTTCTTGTTATCCTGCAGAACTTGTTTCCTCCATCCTTCCTAGATACCTTATTCCTTGCCCTTGAGAGGTCCTGCTGTAACTGCAGTCCAAGATGTTAGAGCCATTCTCCCCTTTACCAGGCTGGGTTCTTGGCTGAGTTTGGGCTGTGCTCAGTCTTGTGCTGAGTTGCTGCTCTTTGCAATAGAGTGGTTGGGATAGAGGGATCAGGCTTAGCAGTCTCGGGTCCGCCCTGCCTGTTCACACAGTCCTGTGCCAGACTTTTGAATCTGAATGTGCTATTCCACAAGTGCATGATCCACAATTGCTTTGTCCATCTGGCTTGCCATGGAGGAGCTGCCTCTTGGGTGTCTAGCAAGTTTGAGTACTACCAGGGAAGAGGATGGCATCACCCTCTTTCCAGGGGGACTGGGCTGCCTCACATTTGTTTCCTGCTTTTTGCTAGCTTGTGGCAGGTAGTTTGAAGCAAAAGCTCTCTGCCTGACTTGTGCTTTGTTTTACAGCCAATAGCATCTAATAGGCCTCCTTCCCCGCTGGTTGTTTTGTTTCCTGGGTGCAAGATGAAGCCTTTGGGCTCCAAATGAGACAGTGATTCAGACCCTGTTATCCGCAGGGAGGGTGGAATAGGAAAATATCTGACGTGCCCTCTTGGCTACCTTGAAACAGGCAGCTTTTTGTATTCTTCCTCCCTCAGCTGTCATTGACAGCAGTGGGAGAGTATCTGGCTTCTCCATCCTGGTATCTAAAATCAATGCTTCCTGCTGAGTTACATGTTTTCTAGCTTTGCTCAGACACAGTTGTTTGATCATTGTGTTTCTGGCTTTTGTGTATGAATGGTTTGCAAAAGTAAAGCTTAGTAGCTAGGACCTTTTCGGGACTGGGACTCACCCAACAATGTGCACACAAATGTGCATGTCTGACCTATGCAGGCCAACTCAGGGGCATGTAAGGGTATGACAGATTGGTTTCTGCATCCGGTGATGTGGCCATAGTTCACAGCTGCTGCTGCTTGCCCCACAGTTGGAGTGACCATGCAGATACTGACAACCCTGAGTGAGATCTTTGGTGCATATCCTTCCCAAGGCTTTATTATGTGCTGTTCTGTGTCTACCAAGACACCTCCGCTGCTCCATTACTGTCTTTGAGCCCAAAGAATGAGTCATGACAAAATGCAAATCTCCACAATCCCAGGGAGACATTCCCATCATGGACTCCACACGTCTGTAGGGCTGTCTTTCACTCCAGATGCTTGTACTCTTGTTCTTTCTGATTTTTAAGAACTTCTCCTTCCATGCTCTCAAATCACTTTGTGAGCTCTGATGTTAGACTGTGCATCTCTGAGACAAATGCCCTGTCTTTGGGAAAGCCATCCAGAAAGTTCATGTAGGATTCTACAGCAGAGTCAAGGAGATGTCTACAGGAGTCTTGGCTCCCAGGGCCATGCTCTCAACACAAGAGCACATGACAACCAGTAACTGATGTATCTGGAATTACTCTGAAGGGTTAACAAGGCACGTTGGGTATCCTTGCACTTGTGGAGAGAGGTGGAAGATTGTAGCTTTACTCCACAAACTTTTATAAACCTGAAAGATGGGGCTTAACCATGATTGACTGACCCTAATAGTAAAAGAAATAAAATACTGCTGACCTAACAGCTATTGGCTGTAAAACACCCAGATGAACCTACCTTGAGTGAAGAAACACAAGTGGTTGTTTTGTGAGAAGGCAGCTCTGGTAGGAAAGGTGGCAAGTGCTCGCTTTTATGTTGTGTAAAAGTATCCTGTGATCTCCCAGACCCTGTGGCTGAAACAGTGGTGCCAAAATGATCATGCCCTTCTGTGACCTTGAAATGATAGTATAATGATGTTGGTGTGATGCAGATTCTGATACCTTCTTTCTGAAAGGTACCTAGCAAGAAAAGTGGCCATAGCAAGAGAGCTCCTGGTGCTGGAGGAAGCATCTCTGTCATATATTTTTGCCATCTTCGTATTTATAAGGTGGTATTTCCAAGCACATCTACGTGGCTGCATAGCCACAAATCCATTAAAGGACTGTTATTAAACCTGATGTAATTTCATCTCAGGGGTGGATTCATTTATATACCATGGAGTTGTCTGTCCTAATCCAAATCTCCTTGAACAAACAATTCTGAATTTACATCTCATAACATAGCCAACATGAATGGTGTGAACTCAGCAGTGCAAATAGACTGCAAGTTTAATACCTTCCTACCAGTAAAATAACCTCCTTAAGCTCTCTTCAAACTTGCTCATATCTCAGCTTTTGATGGGCCACCGGCAAAACCTATTGTACTTGTGCGTTTTTCTTGAATTTTTTTCTTGGTAACCTGGACTTTTATATATGCCCTGTTTGGAGGTGAATAATACAGCCCATGTCTGTTGCCTTTGACATTATCTTTGTGTGCCTGGAAGCTGTGGTACTGTGTTTTCTTAAAATTGGATTGGGTGTGAGTGATGAAGAGTGGCTGGAAGGATTAGTGAAAAACAAGCCGTCTGCTGTGAAATATCACTGGAAGCTGACATCAAGAAAGGTGAGGGTGAAGGTTGTACTTGATCATTAAACAGGAGGGGAATAAAGATTCTCTGGAGAAGGCTCAAAACAGGATAGCTGATGCCTTTTGGGAAAATGTTGTGGTAAAATAATGTTGAGGTGAACTTTAGACTTATTCCCATAACCCTCAACCTATTTTGGAGACCACCCTGTAGCTTATGTTAATGATAGATGAAGAATGGTTTCCCATGTTCTGCTGAAGTGGACAGCCTTGTCAACAAGTGATGAGTGAAAAATCTGAAAAGATGCGGTTTTAGTGAAAACTGATGAAGGTATGAAGGAGAAAGAAGATGAGCAGTTGCCCATGGCCAGTCACAAAGAACACTACACTTTTGATTTCTCTAGAGCCAGCCACTGGCCAGCTCAGATTAGCTCTGAGAGATAACTTGGAGGGTTGTCTTGCTGGTGTTGTGGTGTATTTAAAAAAACCAACCAAACAACAACAACAACAACAAAAAAACAACCAAAAAATCCCCAAAAACAAACCAACCAAAAAAACCCCACCCAAAAAAACAAAAAGAGGGAGGGTGGATGGACGAACCATGCTGTAGCAGTTTATCTCCAATATTGCCTTGCCATCATTGTTTTTCTTCCAGGGTAAAAATCCTGCTGATCTCTGTTCTTGGAGAAAGTGGATCTAAACAAAAACCCCCAAAGGGCCAGTTGTAGTTACACTGACGGGTTATCGCATCAGAATAATATTGGTCTTTCAAGGCAGTTAAACGGTACCAATGTACTTGTGGCTTCCAGAAATACAATTACAAGGGATAAATGATTATCCAATTTGCTGAGACATTTCAGTGAGTTCATTGGATTGTAGCATTAGTATTAGCTATGTATTAAGCAGAGGAATCTGTGCAATTTTCAATGCCATTAGTTTGTGTTTCAGAGGGGGCAGGCACATGGAAAAAGCTTTGTACAGTGGTAAGGTAGGAGGGCACATGCCCTTGCATTTATCACTCTCATCTCTTGGCCATGGTGTTGGCTTTTAGGAATATGAGGGTTACTTTTTTTTTTCCCCTGGAAGTTGCAGGAAATGTGACCAAAAATGTTTTTTTAGGAGTAAAGTGAATCTGAACTTAAGCAAGCCACCCAAGGTTTGCTGCCTTGTGACCTTCCAGGGCTCTCAGCACTGAGATGGGCACTGCAGAATGATTTATCTTCTCTTTGGGACCACTTGGGCAAGACTTGTCACTATTCTGTGTGTCTTGGAACAGATTTTCCTGGCAAAAGTAACTTATGACTGGTTGTGGGGTTGTTTTTTTTCTCCTTCCCCTTTTTTTCCTTCCTCTTTGTTCCCTTTCCCTCTTTTCCCAATGTGGACTGCAGGTGTGGGCTGCTACAAGTAGGAGACAGAGTCCTTTCTATCAACGGCATTGCAACTGAGGATGGGACTATGGAGGAAGCTAATCAGCTTCTGCGTGATGCCGCACTCACAAACAAAGTGGTGCTTGAGATCGAATTTGATGTCGCAGGTATGTTGCCAAAGGCATCGCTGCTTCTCGTAACCAGCAGGACTCTGCCAGTGCCTTTGCTAACCTGTAGGATGGAGTGTATTCACACAAATGTGAGAGGCTTTTGCTAGAGCTGAGAGCTAAGAGCAAGAATACCCTGTAAGGACCTTTTCCATTTCTTGTTCTGTAATGTGCTCAGAGGTGGAAGGTCCTTCTGGTACTTTCGTAAATGACTTGTTGAGCACCAGTTGGCTGAGATAAGCCTAAGGAGTACATGAAGAGGCCACCTGCACTTTGAATATTTGCCCATCAATATGAATGATATTTATATTAATTTATAGACTTGAAGCAAAAAGGGAGCCAGAGCTATTAGTTGGGGCTAAAGTGAAGCTTTGTACTAAAAAAAAATTTTTTTTACATTGACAGCTGCCTCAGTCTTGAAATACAGTGTGATGTAAGCACTTCACCTGATGTTCAGAGTATGTATTTTTAATAAGAATCCAAATGTTAACCTGAAGTTTGCAGGGTCTTAGATAATAAACTTGCGTGAACCATTAAAGCTGAGTTTTATGGGCTTGTTTTTCTTGGTTCTGAAGATACCATTCATGCAACTGAAACCTTTTTTTTTTCCTATTTTCTTTTTTGTCTGTTTTTGGTTTTATAGAGTCTGTCATACCCAGCAGTGGCACTTTCCACGTTAAATTGCCCAAGAAAAGAGGTGTAGAACTTGGAATTACAATCAGCTGTAAGTATTGCTCAGACTTGTGCTAGCAGTTGCAAGAGCCACTGCTTTCCACTCTGGCACATCAGAGTGGCCCAACAGAAAGAGATAAGATTACGTGAGGCTTCCTGGTAGCACTTAAAGTGCTTGTGTTTTATCCCAAACTGAATGATGTGTGTGGTTCCTGCCTCCATGAGCTGGTAGCTTCAGAGAAGAGCAGCTGCATGAAGGGTTGGGGCAAAGGATGTTTCTCAATTATCAGTGTTATATTTTATTAGTAGTAATGCTATGTTTATTTCCTTGCCCACAGTTGAATGGGGCTGGTGGGACCCTTGGAGGGAGAGGTGGAAGGAGGAGAGCCAAGTGTGAGGTGAACCCACAGCTTGAAAGGTATAGGGGAGAAATTGCCAAGAGGAGGAGAAAGAGGATGAAGAGGGGGGTGGTTCTTAGAGGTGAGGGGAAGGCACTTTAGGGACAGAAGGGTGCTGAGCAGGATTTTCTGAGGGCTATTGCATTGACTAGCCACAGAGTAAGAGACCCATGTGCCAGGACCTGGTGGGCTCTCAGAGAATGAGACATAGACTTTTTTCTTTCTTTTCTCTCTTTGGCCACTTGATTAATTATCTTTGTTTCTTTTCCAAAGCATATTTTTCATTTAAAGTCCTTTTGGCCTCTTTGGAGAGGATGCTGTAAAGGGATGATCCATCCCCAGTTTCTGGCTAACTTGAGGTCTTATACCTTGCATACAATTTTTTCCATTATGGCAGATGTGGGCAGGTCTCATGTCACTCATCCCTCTTTCACTGCTGGGTAAATTGAGTTGAATCATCTCAGATATTCCATGCCCAGGGGCTGCCACCACATCTCAGCTGAAACAAAGCAGCTTGTGAGACTACAGTAATGGGATCTTGCAGCTAAGTCCTCAAGAGCCTAGACCAGAGCTGTGTTTGGAGAATGTAGTCCTTAGGGACACTTTAAAACTAGTTTTCATTAAAATAGATAAGCTATTTGCAATTACCTCTTGGCATTTACAGCATTACTTAGTGAGTTAATTGAAGGTGTTCTAATCTAAGTGGGGTGATTCTCAGGAGTGACCTGAACATTGACAGGAGGATGGCTTTGCACCCTGTGCTATTTCTTCTTCCTCTTCCCAGCTTTCCCTATATGTGCCACAAGGATAATCCTGAGAAATAACAGCACTGTATTTAACATTTGACTTGGTAGCAATTACAGTCTGAAGACATCAAAGTGATTTCTGAAAGCAGTGAGGGAACAGGGCACAGTGCAGCAGCTCAGCCTGCACTGGGCTCCCAACCTGCTGTCCTGACATTGCCTTGGCATTGCAATCTCAGGTAGCAACCGACGATGATGGATTTGGTAGCAAAAAACTTCTGTCTTGAGCATGGCCAGGATTTTACCCCATTTAGGCTTCAAAGCTTAGATTGTATTTGGGGCTAGAGAGCAGAATGAACCTGGGAGTTGCCAGCAAGAATATTAGTTTTCATTTGTGGAGTCTCAGTTGAATGGGATCAGCTTCAGATGTGCATTTACACTTCAAACGTATTTTTCTGTTGGAAATATTTTCATTTAAAATTTGTTTAAAAAATTGATTTCTCACACTTTTTTGAAATCACCACTAAATAAAAAGAAACTGACCCCTGTTCTTTAAATGCCCATTATCCAACTGCAAAGCAGGTTTTTTAACAATAAAATAGATTTGATCTTTTTGACTGTTGAACATATTTTCAGGACATTATTTAAGTAATGCATATGCATAAACTTAAGATATCTTTCAGCCAAAGCCAAAATTATATTTACTAACAGAGCAAAAGACAACCATCCAGAAAATGTGGTGGCAAGGATGAAATGCTAGTTGAATCCTAATTCTGTTTTCATATACTAGGCGATATAAGCCAATGTCCACATGAGCCTTAGAAAATTAGTTCATCATTTTGTCACTCTGACCAGGCAGATAAATATACCAGTTTCAAACAATAAAACCAAAGCAAACAGCCTTATGCTAAGTACCTCCTGCAGGGAGATGATGTGCATACAGGAGTGTGATGCAAGCAGCAAGAGAAAAGAGGCAAAAATAACTCTTCTCTATTTTGCTCAGTTCCTTCCAGTTATGCTGGTTTGAATGCTCATATAGATCTAGAAACATTTTTTACAGCTTTCCTTCTGACAAGAAAAAACATATAACCCCTGTTTTAAAGTAGGGGACTTGGTTTACTGGCCTCCCACATTGAATTCCTGTTCCTTACCCTGTGAAACTGGGGAGGTTAAATAGATGACAAGCTGGAGGGCCCAGTAGAAGACCTCCCCTGCTACTGTGGCCACAGAATTAGGTTTGCTTATAAACTTTGTGGTCCAGCTATACTGTAGGTGAAAGTTGAGTTGCTTTTGTTGAGTTTTACCTCTCAGATTCAGCAGCCTCATCTGTAGTTAATTCCTCTGTCTAGGAGGGTTTTCTGCTGCCTTCTTACATGGGCAAAAAGTGTTATGACCTCATTAGAGGAGCACTACAGGAAAAAAAAAATTATCAAGTTCTTGCTGTGCTGTGGCTCTTGGAGCAAATCAGGAGGTAGGCTAAGTAAACGGGGGAAGAGCAGGATTATTGATGGATGTTCTAGAAGAATTCATGTAATGGAGCTGTAGGAAGAACCATAAATCTGCTGGAAAGCCTCATAAAAAGGCTGAAAACCTGTGAGGTTTTTGTATGAGGAGAGCAGGCATTGCTGGTTCTGGGATGAATGTACAGAGAGGGTCTGTGTTTGCTCCTGGTGAGGGGCAGATGTTTCCTGAGGGCATTTCATCTTTGAGATCTTAGGGTTTTCCAGAAAGAGAAGCCTCGGTCTGGGTGAGCCCTCAGTTGTGGTCTGTGCCCACAGATGGGTTTCTTCCCCCAGCTCAAACACAGTGTGGCAAACAGATGCAGCAAATCAAGATACATGATGCAAATCTATGCACATAGTGTTATTTCCCCTTCCACTCCTCAAAAGGTGAATAGGGAATCCAGTGGTGAGTCTCTCACTCACTGTGCTTTTTATTTCTGTTGCATCTTGGTGCCCTCAAGCCTCATTTCAGTCTCCTACATTTGCTGAATGAAAATGAGCAAAGCAAAACACTCAAACTGCCTTGTGTGCACTAGTTCCATGAACTTTGTCCAGGGTTGAGGGGCCAAGAAACCAGCTAAATGGCCCTTGTTTTCTTCACACTCGAGTGCCTCGGTTTCTGTCCCAGGGAGAAGGCTGCATTGGTCTGTAAGCCAGCTGTGCTGATGAAAGAGCAGAGTGTGCACTCCCTTCTCCTCTGTGTGGTTCAAAGAGCTGGGTGGGTTGTAAAGCTCACTTGTGTGCAAGGACCTCTGAGGTGCTCTGAATGGTGGGGATGCAAAGATGGGCAAACTGAGATTTTTTTGACACAGGGATGTGAAGATTTAGCCTGAACTACTCATCTCCATTAGCAGAACACTTGCCTTAAGTGCTCTGATCTTGCTGGCTGCATTCAGTTCTAATGATACAGTTATGCCTTTGTAGGTTTTCTGTAAATCACAAATGAAAATCTCCAACAGTGAGAAGCTAATAGCTGTGTATTCTTGTATGTTCAATACCTGACCCCTTAAAATAAGTTATGGATTTATTATTAGCCTTTGGAAAATGATAGTTGATTACACAAAAAATTGCTTTTTTGTGGTTTGGCTTTTTTTTTTTTTTCTGTCTCAAATATCTTTTCCAAGGGCTAGTTGTGAAGTTCACTGCAGGGTACAGAAAACAGTGTTGTTATTGCTATTTAAACAGATATTGAAATTACCATTTGTATTAGATATGCATTAATGCTTTATATAGCATATTTATCAGATTACCTTTATATATCTTACCAAATCAATTCTTGTGCCCTTGGTTTGAAGTACTTCAGATAAGGAGCAGTAGTATATCTGCTTGTGGGCGATAAAACTGGAATTCAGGTAGATAGATAACTTCGATTAAGTCACTTAAGCAGTGTAATCACTGTCCTAGGGAGAAGATGGATCAGTGAGCCAAGCAAATCTAGCTTCACTGGTGCTGGATTAACCTGGGACCTGCCACCAGCCCAGCAGAGTGTGGCTGCAAGTGGCAGCGTGCCCAGCAGCTCCAGTCCTACTCCCTCACTAACACTGCAGCTTCAACTGAGATTTGCAGCTGATTCACTCTGGTGCTTTTATTGAAGGATATTCTGTCCTGGTTTTGCTACCTGGAGATTTTGAAAGGAAATAGATTTGCGTTGGGGCAAATATCTTCCTGGAGGCACTGACAATTTATGCACCTGCTGCTAAAACTAATGAATGATAGAGGAAAAAGTTGGGTACTGGGGATTAGATTTTCACTGATGCTTTTTGGAATTGATTCTGACTTGCTTTTATTCCTCTTTTCATTCCTTGTCTATCCTGAGATTTTTTTGGTTTCCGATTTTGTTTGTTTTGGGTTTTTTTTCCATTAAAAAATGCTTGCTTTCTTAAATGTATTCTTATAGCATTATTGCCATTTCTTTAACTACACGTTGGCAGAGTGCTGCTTTGGCTTGGTCAATAACAAAGGGCATTTATAATGGGTAGATGTGTGTGAGATATGTGCTTGTGCTCCTGGGAGGGGAATAATTTACCAATACGAGTCATTATGCATGCTATTAAAAACACAAACCGGACACGTGTTTCTGGCCTTGTCATCCATCACAGAGTAAACACTGAGTGAGCTAGAATCCCAGAAGAGGTGGCAAGAGACTGAAAGCAATTTATAAAAAGTAAATAACAGTATTGATCAATTCACCTTTTTATCACTGCCCTGTCACCACTGCCAAGCAGTGTTTTTCTTCCCCACCTCATGCTTCTACCTTCACCAGCTGTTGATTTATGGAGCTTTCTCTCACCACTGGAGCAGATTTAAGGTATCTTTTGTACTGGTAAACCTGCCAAAAATACAAATGTATCTGAAAGAGACCCTACTTCCACCTGAAGTGGTTTTCCCTGGCAGAAGGAGGCCATAGGCAGAGCACCCACCAAGAGAGAGCATGGGTTTCTGCACACCAGCTCCTGCCTCTGTGTCTCAGTCCATCACTTCCCTTGACTTCCTTTGCTGCCATCTCCATTTTACAGATAGGAAGGCAAGACCTGGAGGCAAGACTGGATGTCTGAACCGTGGCTTCCTGCAGCAAACAGAATTACTGAGGCAGTGTCCTTTGAAGAGAAATAACCACATTGACAGCAGAAACAAATGGATAAAGAGGCTTTATTCATCTGTGCAAGTGTCTTAACTCTAAAGACCTCAGCCCTAATAACAATGTAGTTTAGGGTGGTTTTAGTTTTTTAATTGCAGGTAAATTGGAAATGGTTTTCCTGAAATCTCACTAGGAATCTACCTATCTAATGCCTCTGGGTACTCTGATGGTAGGGACAGTTGTATGCAGCCGTATATGGTTCTTCCATTTAACTGAAGACTTGATTTGTCACCCTTGTTTCTGGTACCAGTAGCTTGTGCTTTGTTCAGTGCTGACACCTATTGTGGAGCTGCAGAAGGATGAGGTCTTGCTCTCTGTCCAGAGACTGACCCCAGGCACAATCCTCCCACGTGTCGCAGGGCTTGTAAAGCAGACCCTGAGATAAAACACCATTTCTGCAGAGCTTGAGGCATGTGACTGTCTATACTTGCCTCTTCTTTCCACCCCCATGCCCCCCTTCTTTTTGCTCTTTTGCCTGTTCAGTCTCCAGACATGATGTCTCAGCTGTGACTGAGTCAGGTTTAGAGGTGGCCAGCCAAAACCACTATGGAGATTCTCCCTAACCCCTTTCTGTCACGCTGCCTGTGCTGTGAAACTAGTAAACAAACCTTGCAGTGAAAAGTATTTTTGCTAACCTGGATCTTTTTGACAGAACCAGGATAGAGAGTGATTAAACATGCAGAGATGCCAGCCCAGTCCAGCGCTCAGGGTGTGCTAACGGGGTGTCCCATCACCCCTGCTCAGACCACCGCATTGTACACCTCTCTCAGCAGCAAATACATCTCCTGTATTGAAAAAGAGCACCACAATAGTAATAACTGGGTGGTACATCTCCATCACCTGTGCTGTCAGTCTATGATGGGTGACCTCCTCAGTCAAAGGTGGGATTTCTGCATTGATTTTAGCTGCTGCACCCCATCCTTCCTACCCACTGCTCAGCTCTGCCTCGTGGGTGTCAGTCTATCTGCTGGCTGGTTCAGCAGATCAACTGTGATCAGGTTGGGTGAATCTCTACAACTAATCTATTTCTCTTCAACCCACAGCTACAAGCTGAACATTAGTGTCCAGATCAAAATTGCCCGTCAATATGCTCCAGTAAGACATAGGGAAAATTATTCTTTCAGGTTCTGTATCATTCAGCAGTCATATTTCTGTGACTATTATAAAATCATAGAATCAAAGAACAGTAGAGGTTGGAAGGGACCTCTGAAGATCATAAAGTCCAACTCCCCTGCCAGAGCAGGATCACCCAGAGCCAGTTGCACAGGATCATGTCCAAGTGGGTTTTGAAAGTCTCCAGAGAAGGAGACTCCACAACCTCTCTGGTCCTGTTCCAGAGCTCCATCACAGTAAAGAAG
The DNA here is from genome assembly GCA_024611175.1 of Megaceryle torquata. NCBI lineage: Eukaryota > Metazoa > Chordata > Aves > Coraciiformes > Cerylidae > Megaceryle > Megaceryle torquata. The sequence goes on along the minus strand of JANIJG010010676.1, from coordinate 30,857 downwards.
TTTTTCCTGATGTTGAGGTGGAACTTCCTGTGTTCCAGTTTGTGACCATTGCTTCTCATCCTATCACAGGGCACCACTGAAAAGAGACTGGCCCCTTCTACTTGACACCCACCCTGCAGATATTTGTAAACATCATTATTTGTAAACCCATTTTAGTCTTCTCCCCACTAAACAGCCCCAGGTGCATCAGCCTTTCTTCATAAGAGATGTTCCAGTCCCTTAATCATCCTCATAGCTCTCTGTTGGACTTTCTCTAGTATTTACCTGGCTTTCTTGAACTGGGGAGCCCAGAACTGAACACAATACTCCAGATGTGGTTTCACAAGGGCAGAGTAGAGGGGGACGAGAACCTCCTCTGACCTGCTGGACACACTCTTCTTAATGCACCCCAGGATACCATTGGCATTCCCTACCACAAGGGCACAGTGCTGTCCCGTGTATAACTTACTGTCCACCAGGAGTCCAAGGTCCTTTTCTGTGGAGCTGCTCCAGTGGGTCTAGCCCTAACCTGTACTGGTGTGTGGTGTTATTTCTCCCCAGGTGTAGGACTCTACAGTTGCCCTTGTTGAACTTAATTTGGTTCCCCTTTGCCCAGCTCCCCAGTGTATCCAGATCTCCCTGGATGGCAGCACAGCCTTCCAGTGTATCAGCCACTCCTCCCAGTTCTGTATCATCAGCAAAACTGCTGAGGGTACCCTCAGAGGGTACCACTCTACCTTCATCCAGGTCATTGATGAAGATGTTGAATAAGACTGGACCAAATACTGACCCCTGGCGAACACCACTAGCTACAGGTCACCAACTGTACTCTGTGCCACTGATCGTGACCCTCTGAGCTCTCTTGTTTAGCTGGTTCTCAACCCATCTCACCATCCACTCTTCTAACCCACACTTCCTGAGCTTACCCATGAGGATGTTACGGAAGACAGTGTCAAAATCAAGGTAGACAACAACCATTGCTCTTCCTGAATCTACTCATTCTGTCATACCACCATAGAAGGCTATCAGATTAGTCAAACCTGACTTCTCTTTAGTAAATCCATGCTGGCTACTCTTGATAACCTTCTTTTCTTCCATGTGTTTAGAGGTGATCTCTAGCATGAGCTGCTCCATCACCTTTTCAGGGATGGAGGTGAGGCTGACTGGTCTGTAATTTCCAGGGTCTTCCTTCTTGCCCTTTTTGAAGTCTGGAGTGACATTGGCTTTCCTCCAGTCCTCAGGAACCTCTTCCATTCTCCATGATCTTTCAGAAATGATGGAGAGTGGTAGAGCAACAACATCAGATAGCTCCCTCAACACTTGTGAGTGAATCTCACTGGTGCCTGTGGATTTGTACGTGTTCAGGTTACCCAAGTGATTTCTAAGCCAATCCTCATTCACTAGCAGAGAGTCTTTCTCCCTCCAGGCTTTCAGACTTATTCCAGGGTGAGGGATTCCTGAGGGATGGTTTTAGCAGTGAAGACTGAAGCAAAGAAGGCATTCAGTAACTCCATCTTCTCTGCATCTTCTGTTACTAGGGCCCCTACCTCATTCAGCAGTGGGCCCACATTTTCTCTAATCTTCCTTTTACCATTGAGGTATTTGAAGAAGCTCTTCTTGTTCTCTTTTACTTCCTTTGCCAGAATTAATTCCAGGAGGGCATTGGCCCTCTTTAGCAAGCCCAGATACATACCCCTCCCCTTTCAAATCTAGTTTAAAGCCCTGTCAATCACCCCCCTCCCCCCCCCATCTGTTATGTGAAGACTCTCTTCCCCTTTTGAGAAAGATGTCTCCCATTTGATGCCAGGAAGCCTGGTGCTGTATAGGTCATTCCCATTGTGAAAAAAGCCAAAAGTGCTACAGTGACACCAGCTATGAAGCCATGTGTATGCTCTTTGCTGACTTAACTTTTATACTTAGTCCTGCTATGAGTGAGATTGGCTGTCTTTTTGCTCTGTTCAGTACAGCAGGTTTAGTTATATCTGGAAGAGGGGATCCTTAAAGCTGTTAGGTTAGCACTTACGTTTTTAAATCTCATGAATGAATGTAAAAAACCAGAAAAATCTAGAGCAGAGAGATTGGTAAGAGGAAGCACTTATGTCTGACTTTCTGGGGTGCTCTCCAATCTGCTGTTCAGGCAGGTGGATCTGTGTGGTTGATGCCACGTGCCTCACAAATATTTTAATCTCTGACCTACACCTGCTATGTTCAGATGCTTCCTTCCCACGCAGTTTTTGCTGAGAAGCTCCATCAGCTTTAGGTGAGATGATGCAATTTCTGTAGCAAGGCGGGAGGGCATGAGTGGGGTGAAAAGGATGCTCTTGATGTATGTTTGGTGTGTGGATGGCAGAACGGTCAGGAGGGGTTTGAGTAATAAACATTTCTTGTATTTCTCAAGAGAGCATCTGGTCTTTCAGGCAAATTTGAAAAAGCAAATGGTCCCAAAGATATGTACTCGCATCTCTCACGGGCTGAAAAAGTTATCAGGGTCGGTCAGGAGAGAAGACTTGGAAACCACATCTTCCAGCTCCAGCATTGACACCAGCCCTGATATATCTGGTTGTATGATGAAGTGGCCTGGGAAGCTGAACCTGCTGGAAATTATTTTTTTTTTTTCCTGGATTATTTTCCACCTGGAAAAATTCCTAGCCCACTTTATTTCAAGAACAGAGAAATGCTTCTATTAGCCACAGCACTGAGCTAGGTACTCCTTAGGCAGCAGTGCTAATGTCTAACTACTGCTACAGCTGTTGACTCACTTTCTGCCTTGTGTCAGAGATGTGGGTGACTGGGTGTTTAACAGCACTGGGATCGGGAAATCCCACCTCTTGCTGCTGGACACTACATGTCCTCCCATTCAGGAGGAGTATGAAAGAAGCAACTAGCTAACTTGGGCTAAGGGTAACCAATAAACTTCCTCAGGTGTTTACTTTTCTTTCTTTTTTTTCTGATGTAGCTTCCAGAGTACAAGTGTGAAGCATCAATTTTGTCAAAGGACTATAAATTCTCTTTCCTTATGACTTCTCCTCACCCTTAACCATCCCCATCCTAGATAGCAGACTCAATATCCAAGCTTTGCACACATGTGTCTCTTTTGTAGCTGCAAGCAGAAAGCCTGGGGAGCCTTTGATCATCTCTGATATCAAGAAGGGGAGCGTAGCACATAGGTGAGTGAAGAATTTCCCATCTGCCAAGCACATTGCAAAATATCCACCCCCTAGACTTTTGTCTTAGACCACAGTAGAATTTGCAATAAAAACTGACTGTATTGAAGCAAATAGAGTTGAGATAATGTAGAAGGTGGCCAGGGCACTGATTCAGATGTCTACTGAACCTATAGGAGATGGATGTTTAGCATTTAAGAGCATGTGTAAAAGGCTTCATATGTTCTCTAAGGTGCTATGGCTCAGCAGGTAGTTTGCCATGTCTCAGTTCCTGCTCAGGTGAACAGATTGAGTGAATTGTGGGCACTGGTGGAGAACTGTGCAAATAACTCAGCATTTATTGTCTTCACCTCTGATCCCAACACCTCATAGCAAGGCTTTCAAAGGAATTTAGTGCTGCTGGAGGGCTCGTTTCTAAGAGTGCTTATACAGGAGTTTCCATAAAAGGTAGAATATCTGTCAGTTAAACATAAGGCATTTCTCAGTGCGTTAGGTTACTAAGGCTGTGTATCTAATCTTCCTGTTTTCTTCTGTGTTGGTGCATGCTCTACGCAAACTTCCTCTCTTTAAGTTGTAATTCTCCCAGATTGCGTTATTGGTTGTTTCCTAGAAATGATCAAGGACAGCAAAAAGTTAATATTGTCATTGCCACTGCAGGACTGAATGTGTCATGGGATCTAAAAGGCAAATACAAGTGTACTTTTAGCTTTCTTTTCCTTTCCACATAGAACTGGCACCTTGGAGCCAGGAGACAAGCTGTTAGCCATTGATAACATCCGACTCGACAATTGCTCAATGGAGGATGCCGTGCAGATTTTAAGGCAGTGTGAAGACCTGGTCAAATTGAAGATTAGGAAGGATGAAGATAATTCTGGTACAGAAATTCTGATGCAAACTGGTGCCTGTCCACTGTAATGACATTTTCCAATAGGTAGTACAAACTAATAAAGATAAGGGCTGCTGCCAGTCCTCTCACCACTTTCCAATTGATTATTGTCTGTTTTTGTTACTCTGCCCTTAAATGGAGCCTGGAAGGTTAAAATTCTATTTGGTATGAACATAGCTGAAGACTTCAGGCTTTTCCTTCTAAATGCTGCAAGTCTTTCCTATGACCTCTTTCACATGGCTAATTAAAACATTCAGCATTCCTGTTTTCTCTTTCAGATGAGCAGGAGACAACCGGTGCTATTATTTACACAGTGGAACTGAAGCGATATGGTGGCCCTTTGGGAATAACCATCTCTGGGACGGAGGAGCCTTTTGATCCTATTGTCATTTCGGGCTTGACTAAACGAGGGCTGGCAGAAAGGTGAGATTTAGGGGAAGAGGGATTGAATTTATGTGGAAAGGGATATTGAACTTTGCCAAGTTTCCTCTGCTGTTGCAAATTATTCTTAGGTGGTTTAGTCTGCTAAAAAGGAAAGGTACCATGAAGGTACCAAGTGCTCTGAAACTGGGTGATTGTGACTGGGGTGTTAGGGCAATGAGAGAGGCTGAAAGCAGGGCACTTCTGGAAAAGTCAGATCCAGTGTGTCAGTTGAATGTAGCAGTGAGGAACATGTGTTTAACTGTCCCTCTTCGACAGAGGTGCTTCTTGGTCTGATTTCCTATGCACTTCTTGCATGAGGAGAGTGCCCAGCCTGCCCACACCACCACCGTAGACCCCTGTCTGGGACTAACCTATTGCTAAGCTGTGGCTTATAGCCTTGAGAGTGGTGCATTCTTCTGAAACCACAGATCATGGTGGTCTTCTGACCTGTCCTTGCTGGCTGCTGAGTCTGTTACGTGTGGGGGTATCTCAGTGCAGGGCTGACATGCCTCAAGCAGAAGGCATTTATACTGCATAAATGTAGGTGCAGACTTACCTTTGGCAACCAGTGAGATTGACTGTGTATCTGAATATATGTGCATGCGTGGGATTTAAAGGATCAGGACATTGCTGAGAGTATAAGGTGGAACTGAGTCATACACTGTATCTTAATTAATCTGTCACATATATGGTAGCTGTGACTTGTAAATAGATCATTTCAGCAGTCCTGACTTATGCTTCTCATAGAGTTGCTTTACTCTGTTCTGCCTCACAGGCAGAACAGCAGCAAAAAACCCTGAACAAATAGGTGAGAAGTGTTAGACCTTGGGTAGGTTTGAATGCAGATCTGGCCTCTTGGGTCTTTCTGTTTCAAGGCCACAATGCCTCTTAGCTGAACTGTGAACAGCTCAGTGCCTCTTTCTGCATGGGGTTCTTGGCGCTGTCAGCAAGCATGCTGCTGCACGTTTCTGTTGCTTCCCTTTGGTACATAAAACAGAACATCAGTGTCTGCTGAGGAGTAAGGATGAGGGATGGACTTAGTCATGAGTGGTTCTTCTCTTTGGGGATTTTATATCACTTCCTGCCACTGTAGGATTACATCTTTTTCTCTAGGAAACAATAGCCACAGAGTATCTAATGCTATTCTGTATAGCAGTTCTGCACTGTACCTGCAGCCCAGCGTGAGAGAAGGCCTAAATGCTGTCAGGTGTCAGAAGACAGTCTCATACCCTTGTTGATCTCCATTCACTTTGCAATGCCATGGCTGTTCCTTCTGTGAACTCTGATACACATCAGTGACTGCTCCACAGAGAAGCGTAGTGCAGGCAGGTGCTGCAGTACTACTGAATTTTGATCAGGAGCTGGCAGGCAGTAAGGAACGAAAAGCCTTTTGAGAAGAGCGATGGAGCTGTTCAGCATGTTCACTGTAGCTGACTAACAAATAGCGGTGCCTGTGCAGAGGAGCAGCATGGAGACAGAGCAGCACAGGGATTTCTCTGTGTAACCTTGGCTACCTGCAGCAAGGGTGAGGAGCAATGGCATGAAGGCTGCCTGCAGGAAAGGTGCATGTTTTTCTTCTGGGAGTAACAGAAGGGAGTGGCTCGACATTGTCAAGGGAAGAGGGGTGGTCCTAGTATTATCCTAAATTGTCCCTTTCTTGCCATCACTATGCTTCCCTGTGCCACAGACACCCTTAGCTGGGCTCTGAAGGGTGGGATGGGTTTCTGAAGGACAGAGATTTAAACCCAAATCTGTGCCTGGCTTTTCCTGGAGCACAGGACATGTTTCAGCAGTGCTGCTACGAAGTGGACCAGATCCTGATGTCTGATAATGGGAACACGCTGGCCACTTTTGTAGAGTCACAAGAGAAGGTCTGTGCCGTGACTCTGTCTGCTTGACTGGGGAAGGCAAGGTGTCCTCCAGGATCTGCCACGTATCTGTCACAGCAGGTGACAGGCAGTCTAAGCTGAAAAGGCTCCAGATTCAGACAATTTAGGTTTTATCTCGACCTTGAACATTTTTCTCTTCGTACGTGTCTGATGTAATAGAAACAAACAGAGGCACCTTGGGCTGTTGGGTTGGTGTCAAGCAGTGGCTCTATCCCATATTAGTCTCTGTTTCCCTTCCTTCAGTGGGCTTTAGCCTGTGCCATAGGATTTCTCTTTCTTCTACCTGGGGAAGGGAGCATGCCTGAAAAGTACTGTTCAGTTCTGGTTGAGATGCAGTGGTTCTTCAAGAGCAATTTTGGGCTATCGCTGGCACTTTAAAATGCCTGACCAGCTTCCTCTAGTCTCACCTGGTGACTCAGATGGAGGTGGCTGCAGGAATGTTTTGTCCAGGAGTGCTCAGCACCAACCCACGTTCTCAGGAGGGAGAACAGATGGTGCCCCTGCCCATGTTCCAAGTAACTCTCTACTGTGTTCATGCAGCCACCTCTTCTCTAGTGCTTTCTGGAAAGTACCTTTACACCTTGTAACTTACCTGTTACTCGATTCTACTCTTGCATATGTCCTCTGAGCAAGAAGAAACATGGAGCATGCAGTTCCTTGGACTGGTTTGTGTTTGTGACAGATTAAGAACTGCAGGTGATGATGTAGAGGCACAAGGGTCATTAGCTAGAAACAGCTTTCTCTGTCACTCCCACTTCTGTCTGCTTGTTATCACAGAGGTGCCTGGAGATAGACAGATGAGAGGACTGGACTTTGATTTACTTTCCCCAACTTGAAGAAAAACACCTGGCTGAACATGACCTTTAATTGTTTCAGTGGTTTTCCCTGCTGAGGGACTTTAACAATTTCTGCAGAGCAGTCATGTTGTTCAGAGGTGGGCAGTTGGGCTGGTGTCTTGGATAGGAGATGTGTTTCCATACTGCCTTCTAAGCTGCAGCAGAAGGCCCTCAAATGCTGAACCACTGCCAGCAGTTAAGCTTGACTTTTTTTTTTTTTTTTTTGACTATATAGGCTAAACTTTAAGACAAATACTCTGGTTCCAGTTTGATCCGTAATTTATTTCAATGCACAAGTTTTCCCTGAGGGATTTTTCAGGCTGGTTTGATGGCACAAGACGGACATCTAGTGGCTGCCTGGGACTGATGTGGCACTGTCCAAATATCTCAGCAGCAGCAGAAGCAGCAGACTGAACAGTCCTGATGGCTGTTTGGCTACGTTGTGTTTGTACTTACACGTTTGATGTACTTACAGTACATGTTCCACAGCAGTGTGTCTACAAAAATTTTGTACTTTGGGGAAAGAAAAGGAGGTGTTTTGCCCGCGACAGTATATCAAATCCCAGTTCTGCGGAAGCAGCAGTCCAGTTTGGAGATGTAACCTGAGAGAGGCACATTGCCATGGACAAAACGATACTGCAGTCCAAATTTGCATTTGCTCCTGGATCAATCACACAGGTTCCTGATAGCTAAACCCCACGGCACTGCTGGAGGAGGAGAGGATGGCTGCTCTCACTGGTGTTGGGGAGCTGGAGTGTGAGCATGGTGAGCTCAGTCCAGTCAGCAGGGAGTGTGAGCTCCTGCTTCAGCAGCCAGCCCTGGTGATGGACACATCCTGTCCTGCCTGCTGTACCCAAAGCTTCAGCAAACGCTGGGAGAGGTAAAGTGAAGCCCCTGGCTGTGGGCAGACACAGAGAGGAAGGATGGAGGAGAAGGGGGAAAATTGCTGTGACTAGTTAGTTTGCTTTTGGCTCTTGTTGAAGCCTGAAGATTTGTTTAGCTGAGAGCAGAAGCCAGTGCTGGAATGTGACTGTGCAATAAAACACCATAACTTAATCTAGAGCGCTAGTCCTGATGGAGAAAGTCACAGTGCTACCCCTGTGTAGGGGTGAGCTTTAAGCATATCATGAACTGATTTGCAACTTGTTCAGCTCATGCTTACACACACAATTGGAGTGTGTTGGACTTTTTCTTTTTTCTTTTTTTTTTTTCAATGATTTTCTAGGTTTGTCTCATCATTTCTTTCCATCACTGTGAACATGCCCTTCAGTTCCATGTGTTATGACTGGTAAACATTGCACACTGGAAATGCTTGTGGCTTTTAACATGTAGATTCCCTTGCTTTGAAGAGTTTTGACTGTAAGCTGGTCTGTAGTCCCAGTTCCCAAGGGGTCTGGGATGCAAGGAGTGCATATGTTCCTGTACTTGTTTGTATGTGTACGCTCAGGTGGAAGATGGGGTGGGGGTGTGGAACCAGCTTCCTGGTAGTGGTGATGAAGAGGAAATCATGGGTGTACAGCATACCAAGGGGAAAACAAGACATATTTGAAGGTGCTATTGCTTCCACTGATAACTTAACGGCCTGCTTCACAGAGGTGAATTGCTTCTCTGAAGCTTCTAACAGTGCCTTTTCTCTCCAGAACTGGAGCCATCCACATCGGTGACCGGATATTAGCGATTAATAATGTGAGCCTCAAGGGCAAACCACTGAGTGAAGCCATTCACCTGCTGCAGATGGCGGGAGAGACAGTCACTCTGAAGATCAAGAAGCAGTCAGAGAGTGAGTTGGGGAGCCTGGTTTGGGGTGGGAAGGTGAGAGGTGAGGGTGCAACCCAGCAGAGACCCCAGGTGATGGAGTAGGTAGTACTGTGGATTTTTCTTAATGTGTTGTAGAAGGTGACATGAAGCAGTGTGATCATGGATGGAGGGAAAAGGTGGGTATTTTTTGAACTTCTGACTTACAGATGGGAAAAAAAAAAAAAAAAGGCAACCTCTCTGTAGTACTGGGAAGAGATCAGATGGCAAGTTTATTGGTGATAATTTTTTTTTTCAGATTGACACCTTGTGCCATTGGTGCCTTTCCCTGTATGTGTGGGTGTTTCACATAGAAATGAAGCAGGAGTTGATTTTAGAAGTAGAAGAGCGTAGGATTTTTTAGAAATATAATCCTCCCAAATGAGCAAGGGGACTCTGAGCTGGTACAATCTATGAAAAAAAAGCCCCACCTTTAATTCAACTTTTTGAAAGACCATCTTTTAAAGCACCTACCTTCACTCCAGAAATCCCCTTCTCATTTCCATGCCAAGCTCCCTGCGGCTTTGAAGCTGTTCTTCTTGATGAGGTATCAAAGAGCAGGAACATACTTAGTACAGATGGGCCACTTTTGGGTGGTCGTGGGGGATTGGTGAAACCAGAGAAGATGAAAACTTTTCTCCACATCTGTTTAATCATAGCCAAACAGAGACTTTTCCATCAAGTTAGTGGGTCCATTCTGGCTGCATTTGCTTCTCTCTCCACTCCCAGTATTTTCTATCTTTTTGTGTGCTGTGCTTCTATAGTATCTAGATTTCACTGGACCTACCCAGTCAATGGCCCACAGTGCTGTGTTGGAAGAAATCAAGTGATAAAGCTCTTTCAAACATGTGTGGCCCACGGAATGTCTGTCCTGCATCTGAAAGAGTAGTATCTCTTAAACAAAGCACATCTGTAGACTTCAAAGGAGTTTGCAAATGTGTGGCAATGCAGCTATTTTACAAATGGAGGAAGCCCAGGCAGGGAGTGTGGATTTAGCAAAGAGAAGTAGATCTGGGAAATTGATTCCTTTTCAAGAAACCCCTGTCTCCTTCCCTGCAGCCAAGTGTCTTGATCCTTGGTCTGAAATATTCTTCCCCCCACTTAGCGTTATCACAGACACTTGCTGAAATAATTGACATGCAAGTGCCAGTTGGAAACTTGTTAATCATTCTGAGAATGAAGCAGGTGTAATTGAAATTTCAAGGTAATCTTGAGTTAATCATGGTGAGCAATCTTCCGAATGCTTGGAAAATAGGGACTTTAAGGACATTGGGCTTTGTTTAGTAAAATAATCTGTCCTCACTAACAAATGCAGATTTTCAGAGGGCTTTTTATCCCAGCCTCTGCGAGTCAGAGATCCAGGGAGTGGATGGCTAACAGGATATCTAATCAACAAGGACCTTAAAATATTCAGTACAGAGAAATGCTTGTGCTGAAAAACCATTCCTTGCATAGCTTTTGCCTGAAAGGGAATTTGATAAAATGATAATAAAGGCCTATTATTACTAAAATAATGAAGGGAATGTCTGAGTTTCATCATCCACATTCAGCTTTCCATTTTCCAATCACTAATCAGGGGAAATTCAGCTTACAAAATATCAGGCCCAGGAATTCCACCATTGTCATGAGCCTGCATGGGAGGCTCTGGAGAGGTGGTGATTAGCTTTGAATTGATACAAGGTTGTACAGTATTGAAATGGGGTTGTAACTTCAGCTGCGATAGTTTAGCACCAGGTTGCATTGTCATTGTTATCTCATGTGCTTATAACAGAAAGTTTGCAGCCAACAACCCTGACCAGATGCTGCTCTGAGTGAAAAGGAGTCCATCTGAGACCAGAGAAGCTATGGGCCATTGCTTGTAGAGACCAACACTTCTCTGGGCAGGGCAGTTTGTAGGAAGCTTCCAAGGCACAAGAAGATGTGCTTGTGAATTGAGATTAGGTCCCAACTCTCTGTATTTGGGAATCCTCAAATGCCCATGGTTGCTTCTTGTATTCCATGTGCTAAAACCTCAGAAAGGCTTTTTTTTTTCTTGATTGAGCCTGAGATAAGACTACTGCATTAAATCCTTTCAGCTGTATTGCACAGGCATTTCTCAGCTACTTTGGAAGAGCTAAAGAGGTACTTCAAAAGACTTACAGCAGCTGGGTTTGCTCCCATGTCAGCATAAGCCTTTCCCCAAGGTTAAATCTTCATGCCTGCTAAAGCAGCATGCTCTGGTTTCAGAATCCTATCCTAAGAAGTCGGGGAGTATAAATGAAGTGAGCGACCCAGAAGATGAACTGATGGACTCCCAAAAAACTAGCAAGCTATCTGAGATATACTCCACCACCATTCCAAGCGTGGACAGTGCTATGGAGTCCTGGGATGGCTCTGGCATTGATGCTGGGTATGGAAGCCAAGGTAAGCCACGGTTGTCTTTTCTTAGGGGTCACTGGGCAAGGTGAAGACAGGCAGAGCCTCTGAACCTGTCGGGAGACTGAACATGAAATGAAGCCTGTGGTCTGACCACATTTGCATGGCTTTTTCCTTTCAGCAAGGAACAAAATGTATTTTAAAATGCACTCATGTGGTGCTCTGAGTTGATGTATCTGTTTTAAGTTTTTATTGGCACATTTTTTCTGGCTTATATGGCATCATAATGTTCACAGCATTTTCAAAACCATTACAGCACTTTATAATTCACATAATCAGAGGAAGTATTCACTGGCCATATGTCTTAAAGAGTATTTGGTCCATAGTTCACTTTTAATTCTCCAGAGAGGCCACGTAGGACATATTAATCCTCTTCATGTTGTTTTAAAATCCACAAAAATGTCTTGTGACTAGAAGCACTCACTTAACAAAATAATTAAGGTAATACTACAAGAAAGTATCTCTAATTCTCCAGTGAGTGATCAGATGAACACATGTCTTTGAGGCCAGGTTTATTCAGCTGTGGCTTCTGGCAGACATTTGGAATTGGAATGGAGAAAGCTGTAGTCATGGGAATAGATTTTTACTTGGAGAAAAGTACTGGAAAATAGTTATTCCAGTTCAGATTTAGTGACATAAGCTAGTATTAGCCTATGTTGAAACAAAACAAAACCCCAAATCACCTCCACAAAAGGAAAGGGTGAAAAGACTACTGTCCGGAACAGAATGTGAAAACAGGGAGGGGTGCTGCAGGGCCACCGTTGCAAAGCACCTTTGGTGTGCTGAGCCAGGTGCGTGCTGGTTCTCACTGTGCTCTGACTTAGGAAATTTCAAAGGACAGCACCGCACGGGTCTCTCTTCCAGCACATCTGCATCTTCCTTCAGCTTCTGTTGGTCTGAAGTCTTAATTTGGGAGTGCAGTTGGGACTGGAGGCTTCATTAAGGAGGAATCCCCTGGCCTTTGTAATGCTGCAATCCTTCTCCATCTAATTGAATGTTAACACAAGTTGGACACTGGGTATAGTAGAGCAATTGCTTTTACTGGTAAATAGAGAACGAGTAATTGAGCACAGAGCCCTGGGGAGTGGGGTTGTTGCCAAGTTGCCCAACATCCATAGGCTGCAACTTTGCTTTGGGGGCTGTCTCATCTTCCCTGGTAATTACATTTATCTGCATGGCTGTGTACTGGTGCTAACTGGGAAGGGGGATGTTGGAGGGTAGGGAGAAGAACACATAGAGTGGGTTGCCCATGGCATGCACAGGGATGGCAGAATGAAGGGGGACCTAGGATGCACAGAGCCTGGAAATTGGCGAACTCTAGATTGGGCTCTGTAGCCCTGTAGGTTTTAGCTTCATCCACAGCTTTAGGAAACCACTCAGTGAAGGGTTTGGACGAGGGAGCTGTTCTGGGCTTTGTGGGAACATGCCGCCAGGTGGCTCTGAAATCCCAGGGATCCAGACCACCTCACTGGAAGGAAAAGGTGAAACCAGTGGCACCCAAGTAATGTCTCTGCAGATATAGCCTTGCAGTGCCTGTCCCTCTGCACCCAGCCCAAATCTGCTGCCCACCCACTGCAGGAACCTGCATCCGGGGACCTTGTTCTGCTCTGGCAGGCAGCGAATGCTTCTGACTGCTGTAAGACGTTGGCAGGCACTTTTCTGGGGCTCTCTCCAGAGCAGTCTAACCTTTAAAAACACATAGAGGAAACGCTTGGCTAAGTGAAATAACAGGTCTTGGCATTTTCAAAGAAAGTGCTGGCGTTGTCTTTGGGTATTTCCAGTGCTCTTTGCTGTTTGGGAGGTCAAGTCTCCCTTAATTACGTGTTTCTCCATTACCTCTTCCTGTTTGCTTGGCACAGTGTGTGATGGAAGCATACGATGTTTCTTGGAAAGGCTGTGAGTATTTCTCTGAAACATGGAACGGGCGGGAGGAGGTGGGCAGGGGTCTCGGGAGATTTATTTCCACTGCAGATGGCACTGACACTGATGAGGAATGCTCTGTTTTGGAAGGTTTCTGTCCAGGCAGCTCCTCATGAGACCCAGAGGTCTTGTGACTTGGTAGTGATGGATTTACATCTCTGGAGTAAAATCCTACAGTATGGAAAAGTCCATGGGGGAAGATGTAGTGAATCTTGTCTGATTTCATCCTAACAGTCTGTATTGATCTCCTGTCAAATGTGATACAGTTGAGCCTCCCCTTCTCTCAAGTCAGCAGAGTTTTCCTCCTGTTCCTTGCTTTTGCACACATGTCCCTGAAGCAGTTTTCTGTACCTCCACCAGCTGATCCCAAAGGCATGGGAAGGCCCTGCTGCCTGCAGGAACTGGCTGACAGCTCTCAAAATCAGGGTTGACTCTTCCCCATTTACCACTGCTGAGCACACTGGAGTGGGTGACTGTGACCAGGTACCCTCAGCACCGTTATGCTTGTTGAAGGGAGACTTTTGCCTCTGGCTGCTCTGGATGCAGTTTCTTTGCTGCTGTCCTTTGATATCCTATTACTTTTTTTTTTTTTTTCATGTGCTGTTTATTAAGTCCCAAAGACAGAGTTAAGAATCTAAATAAAGATTATTTCTTTTTTCCTAATAGAGGTCAGGCCTTCAAATCCTTCAAAACAAATGAGGTTGGGCATGCTGAGGGAAACTTGGCATCATCTTCTCTTTACCCTTTGAAGAACTCACTGTATTTAAAGGTGGCTGCTTCAACAGGACAATTTCTGTTGGGTTCAGTGTGGAAACGGGAGTTGTTTACCAAGGTTGGAGACTGCTGGTGGTAGGATCTACATCTGTGGGTACATGTAGTCACAGGTCTGTGGATCTCAGACACAACCCATGCCACAAAACTGCTCAGAAGTGGGGGAGCAAAGGAGAAATGGGACACCTTATATCCTGAGAAGCTGCTTTGGTTAAAGCAAGACAAGATGGAATAACAAGCTGTTTTGGATGACTGAGATGGAAGCAGTATGCATTCCATATGGCCTCGGGTTTAGGACTTAGAAAAGGAGGCTCTCCTAATGCAGCATGACTTACTCTGTTGGGGTTTTCTGACTAGGTATTACCCTCTCTGTCTCCACCACCTCTTGCTTTCCCTAGGTACGTACATATCTCAGGCTGCAGGCATAGCCCTCCATCCACATGAATGGAGACACAGCAGACAAAAGAGCAGCACCCCTCCAGGGGACCCCAGGAAAAACTACCCCTACATGGATGGAAGCTTCAGTGAAGATGACTGGGACAAGCCCAGCAGGTATGGAAGGGTGGGAGGAGGCAGAGAGGCATGTCCAAAAATGTGGGTGTCACTGCGTAGGGACTAGAGGGCATGGGAATGTGATGGAGCAGCCAGCAATGACCCATCTCAGCATCAGGCAGCCAGCAGTGAGTGGCAACCCACTCTGTAGAACCACCTGCACATTGGCAGGTTACCCTGGTAACCTACTCTATAGCACCTTTGCTATGGCCAGGCAACATTTGTATCTGCAGTCAGGGCAGTCTCAGCTGCAGGGACGACAGGTTCTTACCACATCTTATACTCCTGCCATGTAAAGGCTGCAGTATTTTATAGCTTAGGTGCAATAATAGTTATGGTCAGGGCTGTCCTTGCATGTGTTGGTCAGGCTTTTTTGAGTGAGGGTGCAGCTTGACAACAACTTAATGCCACAAAGCAAAAAAGAAAGCCAACCAAAGCTCTTGGGGGACCAGTATGAGGTTGCATGTCCAAATTAAAATCTCGCAAAGCTATGGTTGAACGTCTCTCTCTATCACACTTTGGTTCTGTCAACACCACAAACAAAGTCATGCAGAGTGAGCATGGCTGAGTTAATCCCCTGGCTCAGCTAGCATGGGAGAAATCCTGCGACACCTCCTGAGCCCATGGAGGAGGCTACAGTTGTCCCTTGCTTTGGGTGAAAACCTTGCTGGATCTGCCCGGGCCAGAGGCTGCCCCTTGCTGAGCCACACATGGTGGAAAAGTCTCATTGCTTTGTAACTAACCCTTCCCTCAACATCCTGCAGAGTCCCCATAGTTGTGTGTGTTGTGTTGTTACTGTCGGTTCTTCTTTTTCTTATTTTTTTCCTTAACTTTTGTTTGTCCAAACAAACCCCTTAGAACATCTCATGGCCATTTCCACCTATTTAAAGATGATCAAACTGGCAGGAAGGCTGGCAGCGGCAGAGACTTTGTTCTTGTTTTGCCTCTCAGCTAGAGCCAGCTCACAGAGGTCGTTGATCCCTCATGGCCCTCCCAGCAAGGCCACCAACAGCTGAAGTTAGCAAATCTGAGTGGCTGAAGTCCCACGTGTCCCTGATGAGGGCTCTCAGCCCAGGTGTCAAAGTGCAAGTGAAATGGTTCATGCTGCTGAGCCCTTTTTATTAGGGAGAAAAACAAAATGTCTCTAACACTGGCTGCCTTTAGCCTGGAAAAACCTGCTGACCCAGGGATGTGAGGGTCTGTACTGATTCATCCACCTCCTGGATGTGTTTGTTATATTGCTAATCTGAGAGGCAAGAAACTGGTAACTGAAAGGGACATTTGCCTCTTTGGGAACCTGGGAGCAAGGGAAGGAAATGAGTAAGGCGAAAGAATAAAAAATTCCTTTTGGTAGGAAATTTTGGTTTGTTTTTATAAAGTCTTGCTGGGTGTTTGTTTGACCTTTCCGCCCGGGGTGAAGGCTACTGTCCTTTAAAAGATGATGAAAAGCAGGGGATGAATTTAAAATACAGTAAGCCATGTCAGACACTGCTCTCTCCAGGCAGACCACAATCCCACAAGGAGCAAAAGCGTGTGTGTGTGTGAGTTTATGCCTGTTACAGACTCCCATTTAAACCAGTGGGTGAAAAACAAAGTGTGTGCAGTTAATAGAGAGATGGAAAAAGCTCTATTAATAGCCCAAGGCATCATTATATATGGAATGAAGGCCAGCCTTTCTTTGCCTTCTACTCAAGTAAAATGTTTTGACTTTGCTAAGTGGTTCTGGTAGATAAGTGTCCCTTCCTGTTTGCAGCACTGATGACCATTAAGCTGTGCTAGATGCTGCCAGGTGTTGCAGAGGTGGAGCCTCATCCATGCAGCTCCTAATATGCGTAGAAGATACGTTAGGCTTGCTCTAATCTTGCTGTTCCCTTGCGGTCACTCCCCATGACACATCAGTGGGTTTATCATCACCTTGATTTAACACTGCAGAGAGTTTCATTCAAGAGGTTCCTGTTAAACTGAGTGCTGATGGTCTGAGTTTTGCACAGTCTGGTGTTCTGTAAGTAGTGTCCAGCGTCACCTACTTCTCTGGCTTGTCCAAAGGACTTCAGCATGTTTAATTGCTATTTGCTTTAGAAGATTTGACCCTGGCTTGGGGTTGGAGATCAGAGATGCTGAAACTGCCAATGTGGAAAATTGCAGAAGCCCCAGCAAGATGCACATGGTGTTCATGTTTACATGTGTTTGTACCATCTTGAGAGAAGTTGTTTCTATCCTTACTCTCTGTAGTAGATAGAATTGGTGGCAATCATTACATAGCTCTAAGTGCTGTAACTGTTAAATAGCAAAAAAAAAAGTGACCTCCTGAAAGTAACAGCTCAGTTCCCTGTCTGTCCTAAAGCAAATGAAACTCAGTTTGTATGGGTTATACGTGACATTGTCAATATTGCTGGCTGTAGTGTATGTTTGCTTGTCCAGCCCAGGGCAATCATTTTTATATACATCTTTGCATTATTTACTCTCATAGAGACCTAATGTATTTATCATTTTCTCACCACGTCTGTTACCCTCTGTGTTTTTCTCTCTCTTCTCAGGTGTTCTGTGTCTCAGATCTGAGCTCTATCCCATCAGCCTTTGTACTAACAGTCTCTGAGGCTCCTGGTTTACCCATAACGCATCCTTTTTTCTTTCACTTCTCTATTTCACCAAAACGTCTTCCTAAACCTACAATCTTCCTACAGGCACTTTTTAATTTACCCTTTGAACTTTGACGTTACTACACCAACTTAATTCTTCCTTTGAAGGACGCTTGCCCTGTTAGTAAATGCATGGAGGTCTCGTATTCGGACTCTTGTCTGAAAAGTTCATATTGTTTGCTTTTGTATATGAAGACTCTTCAAGTCTGCTTTTACTGGTGAGACACTTGCTGTAGCCTTGCGGCTTTCATCCCGCTGCAGAAGAGTGCTGACAATGTTTGGTTCCTACATTACAACAGATACCCCAACCGCCAAAATGGCCTTGAGACCACTCATGAGGATAGTTTTTGGCGTGTTTTTGGAGAAGCTTTGGAGGATTTGGAAACATGTGGCCAGTCTGAACTTTTGAGGGAGATTGAGGTAAATGACTTTCTGAATTTGATGCTGCTCTGACTGTTTTGTCCTTGCCATAAATGTGAGACTGTTTGTCCAGATTTGTTAATTACCCGTAGCATCCCTGTGTTGCCGCTGATGTGAAGAAGGGTTCGAGTTTAATACATGTCAGTGTTTGTGCTAATGGGTAACTATATCTCATTAGACAGTTGTTTGTGTGCACTTTTTCCCTGAGCCAATGACTAACCCACCAGGAACTCCACGCTCTTTTTGCAAACTGTTGCTGGCCAACAGTCTTCACGTGACTGTTGGCAAACCTTCCCTATCAAACGGTAAACCCTCTGCTTGGAAAGATCGTCTGTCCAAAGCACTTAAAGGCCAAGCAAAAGGAGCCCCAAAAGCCCCACTTGGCTTACTTCAAATATAGACAGGCCTGACATACATCTTGCATTCAGCTGTCACTCTGACGGAAACTGTTTCAGTGAAATAGGTAATTGGAAGCTTTTCAGCCAGCCTTCCCCATGGAAAAATCTGAGAGAGTAATTGCTTCCTGCAGAAATAAAGGTGTTTCCTCTCTTCACAAACCACTTTCTCTTTTCTTTATCCAAAATGCTTTGGAGGTCATGTTATTGTGTCCGGTTATAGGATAAGGAGCCTGGATTTCTAAGCTGTGGGATGCAAATGAAGACCTCCCTTGAGACTGTTGAGCAGCAGGAAGCAAACCTACCTGGCAGGATGGGACCTTTGTTGCTCCCCTCCCCAGTTCAGCTCCTGCAGCCCAACAGAAGGAGCAGGACCCTGTGAGTCCATCTCTCCCCCCCTGCCTTCTGGGTGCAGAAGCCTGGGGAGAGCTCACTGGGTGCCCTCCATCATGCCCACTGGTACTGGTTTTATGCACAATTGCTTATTGCTTAGGCTTCAGAGAAAAAAGTCAATTTATGAATAATTGGAGGTGGAAAAGGAAAGTCCTGTTTTGGTCTATGTGGTGACAGGGGGCTTACTAATTGTTCTTTCCTCCTTGATCCTTAACGACTATAAGTAGGGGAGGAAATGTGAATTGAATTTATCATGCAGAAGCATGAAATGGTATATTTATTATCTTAACTGCTTAAGACAATGCTGACTTAAAAAAACCCCAGCACACAGCCCCCCAGCCCCCACAAACTATAACTTATTCCCTTGAACACTTATTTCCTGGCCCTGAATGTATTTAGAAATGAGTTTAGGCAGCTGTTATCAACCCATCTGTTGACTGCTTAAGAAAAAGTACCCCTCTGAAATAATGCTTCTCTATAATGGCTGGCATCTAAATGTAAAAGAAGGGATTTGTTGGCCTACTGTGATATGCCAGGATAGAGAAAATATCTGTCTGCCCAGTCCTTTTTTCCTTTTCTAGGGATCTGCAGAGACACATGGGCTTTTGATTCATGCTGTTTTAAGGCTTTGGAGCTTTGACAGTTTTAGCAGTGCTTTTAAAAATGTAAAGAAACTTTACAAAAAGCTGTCCACCTCTGGTGTAGAGAGTTCTTGTGACAAGAAAAAAGTGCTGTTTTTTTAGCAGAAGTGTAATGGATTTCAACTCCCCTTTTATTGAATCTGTACCACTGATCTGTTCCTCTCTCTCCGTGTTCCCAGGCTTCCTGAGGTGTGGTGTAGGATGTGCAACACTCACTGGGGCTTGTGCTGTATCACAGGTTTCTAAGCCTCAGCTCCTGGTCTCCTATGATTTTATGACAGTCACAGAATTTTTTTAGGGATAAAAAAAATATGACAGGCATACTTAAACAA
>JANIJG010010676.1:0-11398 GCA_024611175.1 Megaceryle torquata | reverse complement strand
GCCTCCTCTCCTGGTTCTCTTTTTTTTTTTTTCTGTTACAGTATTTTTTTTTTTTTTTTTTTTTTTTTTTTTTTTTTTTTTTTTTTATGGTGGTGTTTTTTGTTGGTTGGTTTGGGTTGGTTTTTTGTTTGTTTGTTTGTTTATTTTTGGTTGGTTTTAATTTGACTCTTCATGCTTCGGGGTAGAAACAGACTTCTTCCTGTATGTCTAGTGAAGCCTGTGTCCCCAGTTTGCACCAAGGGCATACAAGACATTGGAAAAAATAATGAGGGGCAGCCACACACAGGAGAAGTCCAGAATTGCCCTGTCTGCTGCTTGCAGTTAAGCCAAAGCACCTAGTGAATTGCTTATGGTGCTGTAAGGAGTATTTAAATGCCTTGAAGATGGGAATGAGTTGAATGTTGTTCATACCATAACTGGACAGTTATGGTATTTGCAACATACGAGGGAGGACAGTAGCACAATGTGCAGAGACCTTTCTGTTCCTGCTGGCTCTGTGATGCTGGTGTTGCACAGCACGGCACAGAGTCCGGGGGGGGTGCTGAGGCTGCCTGAGGTCAATGAACAAATGTACCCTATTTGACTGTACCGCTGTTTGTTAACCTACATTTCAAGTGTGGTAAGTCAAATGTCCTTCCAGCATGTAGCAGGTATTTGAGTTTTGTCCAAACTTCAGCTGTTAAGTCATTTTTGCGTGAAGACCTGAAAAGTGCAAAGCTAAAAGGTTTTCTGTATTTTATCCATCCCTGTTTGGAATAATGTGGGTAGTGCTGGCATTTCCATACTGCCACCAGATTTCACTTTATTTGTCTTTGTTCCAGCATGGAGCAAAGAGCTGGAGGGTCTTGATTAGAGATTTAGTCAGATGATATTTCTACTGCGCGCAAGAGCAATTGCTTTTTGACTTGCCACGGTTAGTGTTGCAGAATTTTGCTATCTGCTCCCTACCTTTCCTATTCTTTCTTCTACCTTTTGACATTTAATGGGTCTGCAGACCCTTGGAGCCTGAACTTTGAAATGACAGTTTTCATTATGCTGTTTAAATGGACTCCATGACCTGGAGCCAGTTGAGGTTCCACAGACTGGATTCTTGACTCCTTTGTTAGCTTTGATCAATGTAATCTCATTAGTGAAAAGCATTGCCAAATGGAGTAGAATCTACTTAGGGGCATCTTTTAATGGATGCTATCAAGGATGTCCAGACTTAAATACTACTTAATTTCATATTTTTAACTCAGTTTTGCTCAATGACAGTTCTCATTTACTGACAGATGAAATCCTGATTTCTCTGCTGAATTTGCCTCAGTGGAGTTCAAGGTATTGACTACCCTGGACCATTGCCAGCACTGTGCAATGCTGATGCTGAGCTGCAGCCTGAAGGGATAGGCTAGAGAACCAGGCAGTCACTGGTTCCTCTCCATCCCTGAGATCAGGATGTTCATCCTTCTTGACTACCAAGGGGGTTCCTGCACAAGACGAGGCTTGTTTGTCCCTGTTTGTATAGAAGGGGTCATCAAAAAATAAGGAATCGTAGAGGAGATGTCTCACAAACGCTTCCTTCTGAAATAAAGCTCCATTTGGGGTAGAGGTAGAGAGCACACAGCAGGTCAGTGATAGACCAGTCAACAGGCTCCTGAGGTCTGGAAAGGGATTTTATAGCTAAATGGAAGATTCTGGGTACTTATTTTCTGATTAATGAGAACAATGGTGCCCTCTTGTTGTTGTCTCTGTCGCTTTTGTTGCTTCATGGTCCATCTCTTCCTGCTGCTCACTTAGCAGATTGACTTTGTGCCCTCGCCTACAGGCATCCATCATGACAGGGAGTGTACACAACTTGGGCCTGGAGGGCAGCAAGCTGCTCCTGGACTCTGTCAACCCATCAGGACTAAGTCCATTGAGGAAAGCAAACTCCAGCTGTGATGACGGACAGACTGAGAGCAGCAGCTCCCCTGCCAAGAAGAATGAGAGGAACCTGGACATGAAAAAGATCGAGAAGGAGATGCAGGAAATCATGTCCCCTACCCCCCTTGAGTTTCACAAGGTCTGTGTTGCCAAGGTTTGGACTGGCTGTGGCACCTCAGTACCTCAAGGGTTAAAGTTGTAGAAGCTTTGCAACCTTGTAGAAAATCTCCTTTGTTCAGAGGGACCCCCAGAAAATGTTCCTTATCTAAAGCTGCCCCCCTGGCCCCAAAGTCTGCAATAAAGGTTTCCAGAGGGTCAGACTGAGATGAAGGGGCCCCTTTAGAAGAGTAATGGGATTTAGCTGCCATGCTTCAGTGAGGTTCAAACCTGTGTTTTGCTGTTTATCATATGAGATTTCTGAGTCCTTATGTTCTGGAGTTCATTAGCTGGTGCTGCAGATACAAGTGAGAGAGTTCAAAATACAGCCCCATGGAGACCCATCAACCGTTTCCTGGTGGCACATTCCATTCAGGAGGCCACTTATAAAAAAATAAATTTTTTTCCCCTCTCTTTCCACTCCACTCCCAGCCTTCCTGAAGGGGTGCAAATGGTAGGATTTCAGTGATGGGATACTTGTTTGAATTCAGTACCCAGATGAATGTAACCAGTAAAAAGCATGGTGCAAGACAAGAGTAATTAGAAAAAAGTAATTAGCTGTAGAAGCTGCTGATGCAGAATGCAGGCAGGGAAAGGAGCTGGAAAAGTTCCAAAAATTTTGATTGCCTTGGCCTTTCCTAGTGTGACTTTAGAATGAAACCTGCAGTTACAGTAGCTGGAAAAAACATCTTTTTCATATTTGATCTGCTCTTAGCTTTTAGGGCATGGCGAATATGTCTTTAAATACAACCCCTTTGTACCTGAAGGAGGAGAGCTGTGTAGTTGGGCACATTATAGGGTGACTCTTCATTCTGCTGGAGCATCTGATGTTGGCTGTGTTTGGAGATGAGGTTGAGGCCAGGTGGACAGCTCCCATTTATTGTCCTGGGCACTGTCCTTCCCAAGGACCACACATCCATGAGGTTCACCCAGCCAAGAGCACAGTGATGGAGTTAAAGCCTCCCAGTTCATGGGAGGCAAAGGGAGATTTTGGTTGTGTTGGGGAATCAGTTGTCTCTGGCTCCCAGTGTTGCCCCATGGCAAGATATACTTCCAGCAGTGCACCCCTACTTTAGATGAGGCCAAAGTGTGATGTGCTCAAGTGAAAGGTGATCAGATTACCTATTTCTTATCCTCAGTATGTCAGCACTTACTGATACAAATTTTCTGAAAAGATCTTATGAATAATATGGAGAAGTTTAGATGTTACTGCTGAGTGATGGATTGAAAATGAGCTGTCTTCACATTTGACACATACACTGAAAATTCCCTGTGAACATGTTGATTTGTCATGTGCTGGTCTGACCCATGCAGAAGAATGCGCAGCGTAACCTGGTCCAGGGAAGGCGATGGTCCATTAATAACATTTCCTTGGTTGCTCTTTGGGTGAAATATGGCAGCTGTCTGCATTATACTGCTTGTGTTTCCTTCCACATCCAAGAGAGGGAAACTGTTTTGTGTTGGTTAATATGCCAGTCACCAAAGCATTTCTCCACATGATCTAAGATGATGGTGTCTGATACATAAGGCTCACTCTGTATTAGCTGCTCAGACTAAGAAAAAATCTGCCTGGGAGATCTAGAGCAGAACTGCCGTAGGTCCACACACATTACCTGTGTTATTCCTATTCTGCCAACCCTGCACATCGACTCCTTCCTCTGCAGCATTAAACATGTGTTTCTGTTTCTGCTTCTCCAGATGACACTCCACAAAGACCCGGACAGCGAAGACTTTGGATTCAGTGTGTCAGATGGCCTGTTAGAAAAAGGTGTCTATGTTAATATGGTCCGTCCGGATGGGCCAGCAGATCAGTGTGGCCTCAAGCCATATGACAGAGTGCTTCAGGTAATAAATGCAAAATGCAGTTCTGGAGGCTGGGACGGAGTGAATGAGTGGCTGAGAGGAAGAGAGAAATGAGACTCATCCATGGCAGCACTAACTTTAATGAAAGGTAATAGCTAGCCAACTAGGTGAGCTCTTAGCCACCAAGCACTCAATGAGGTCTGTGTTTTACAGTGAGAAGTCACTAGGTAGTACCCCCAGGTGGTACCCCTATGTTACACTTATTCCAGTACACATCCTGTCCTGGTACTGGCCTTTTTGAGCTTGGGCAGCTCAGAACAACCAAAAAGTTGTGTTGCTTCCTCTCCTTACCCTCAGTACTTTTCCTGTCCTGTAAGAGGGTGATTTTTGGATGACCTACGCGGCGTTGACCAATATATGTTCCTGCGAAGCCCCATGTGGAGTGAAGTGGTGTTCATGAAGTTCTGTGCATGTCTTTGACAACTAAAACATCCTTCAAGCAAAATGTTGTTCTTTGATATTTTTCTTTGAAAGATTCTTGGTCTAAAATAGAGGATGCAGAAGAATCACAGTCTGTAATAAATGTGACCTGAACATATCAGACTACCAGAGGAACAGTAAGAGCATGATGAGTTTTGGAGTTTGGAGAGAAGCTTTATATGGATTAAAACCAACTTAACTTTGGGGCAATTCAAACAGCAACTGTGTGAAGGTGCAACCCCAAAGCAAAAATTGCCATTGGACGTGCAGATATTGTGGCCATATTTGGAAACACTCAGAAAGATATTTAGTTTTACTAATTTCTAGGTGGGGGTTGTGAGCAGTAGGATTAGAGCCAGTATATTATGTACATCAGGTAACTGGAGAACTGGCAGCACTGTGGGGAACCTTGTTTAAGCCTGTTATGGTCCATAGCCAGTTGGCTGCTATACAATTATTCTTCTCGGCTTCAAATAAAAGATGGTGCAAGAATGAACAAGAAGCTAATTAGGCTCTGGGCTGCCTTTCCGTTGAATGTTGGATGTGTCACTTCTTGAGAGTGCCAAGTGCTCTGGGAGGTGTGCCCAAAATCCTAAGCAGAGCAGCAAGGAGACTTTTCAACACCCCCCTTCCACATGCTGCGCTGGAAGGCTTGCACCTACAAGAAGACGAAGCAATTGCTATCGTGTGGACATGTGGAGCTGTGAATGAGGGATTGCAGACCTGGTACAGGCAATTCCCATCAAGTAGTACAGAGATGCATTGCTGAGGATGCTTCACAGTGCTGCTGCTGCTGGGCATGATGATGTGCCTGAAGGTCAGCGAAACACCCTGTCCTTGCTGTAAGGCACCCTCTGCCTCTTGGCTGGATGGATTAGCTGGAGCATGGCATTCCACTGATGGTGCTTCTCCACTGGATTGCCTGGTTGGTGTAGAGCAAAGCCATAGCAAGCTGATGGGTTACCTCTCCTTGTCCACATGTTGTCTAGAAATTGTCCTTAGTTACTGTGCTGTAAAGAGCAGTATTTGGGTCAGCTGTGTGGACACCAGCTAGGGCAGAGGGACATGGCTACTGTCACAGAGCTCAGCTCTGTGGGCATGCAGTAATGCTGGAAAAAGGCTTTGTTTGGAAGGGTTGCATGGAGTCATCTAGCCCTTACCCAGAGAAGGAAGCCTGGCTCCAGGCATGTTTGCTCCAAAGGTGGGTGGGAAATTCCTTTCTCCCTTCCCTGCTTCCCCTCTGCATGCTGTTTGCCAGCCCCCTCCATCCCAGAGCTGTTGTGGCATCAAGCCCAGATGCTGTGGTGGCTGTAGGCAAGAGAGCTGGGGTGGTTCTTGCAGGTGACCCAGCCTAGAAATGTGCTTGAAGGACTGGAAGAAACAGCAGTAAGAGTGCTTTCACTGCTGAATCCTGCAGAGAAAATTTGCAGACACCTTCTGAGTACATGTGAAATGCATTTGGGCTTCTCTGAAATGAAGGATGTAAATGGGGAGAGGAGAAACAGAAACTGCTCCATATATACTCAATTTACTGCTGGCTGAGCTGGAAAATGGTTGACAGGAGCCTCAGGGTCTGAAATGTATTTGGTTTTTTTAGGCCCTGAAAACCCTGACAAATTTAAGGCCAGTAAAAGCCATGATGTCAAAAAAGTCATGGAAAATGGCAACCTTTTTCCTACAGGCTTGAACTGGAGAACTGGTTTTGAGCCCTGCAGGGTTTAATACTTGTAATACTGCCTCAGACACTGGGGGTCATGGTTCACACCAGATCCACACTTTTTTCCATTCCTCTGCCAGTTCTTGCATCATTTCTCAGATAGGGAAGGATGTGCTCAGCCTGAAGGGATGTCCCTGCTCTGCTCTTCTCTGCTCTGCTGTGAACTCACAATCAGAGACCCTCAAGAGCCATGTGTTTACACAGGTGTAGGTTTAGCACCAACCTTGCATTTTTCTGACTAACAAACATGGTCTTTCTGTTGTTCCTCCCCATGGCACATCTTAAATCCATCCCGGCAGGTAAACTGCGTCCGAACAAGAGACTTTGACTGCTGTCTGGCTGTTCCCCTGATTTCGGAGGCTGGAGATAAGCTGGACCTGGTGATTAGCCGAAACCCCCTGGCACTGGCCACCAACGCTCCCCAGGAGGGGAACAGAGAGCTGCCGGCACAGCTGGCCTGTGGTGCTGAGGTCAAGGCGAGCATCCAGACGCTCTGAGCAGAAGAAGTAGAACAGAAGGTGCCATGGGCCTCCTCTTGAGCCATTTTTGGTATTTGGGGTGTTTTTCCTGGGTTTTGCACTGGTATTTGTAAACGCTGTGTGTTCTGTAACCTCCAAGTGGGGAGTGGGGTCCTCAGTGAGCCAATAGACTGCCAAATATTGCTGGGAAGATCAGAGCTGGATGTGCATCTTGGGCAGTGCTGGCAATGGGGAGAGCTGCTGATGGGAAGAAGGAGCATTCACAGCCATTCCCTGCGGCAGAGCATCGCCCTGCACTCTGGCTGTCAGAGTGCATGGGGTCCTGCCACCAACACCCTCCTCATCTTGAAGGCCTTGGCCATCCTATAAACGCACATGGTGCTATTACATTTCTTGTTTGCTCAGTTAATCACATACAGCAAGACTGAAGCGCCTTTCCTTTTCTGTTGTGTCCAGCTCCATCCCTTAAGCACTCCTGATAAATTGTTTTCCACTGCGCCTTGCACTTCCAGTGCACGGCTATGGAGAGCTCCGTTTAAAAGACATTTCAGAATGTGCTTGAGAGTAGCTAGATACAATTCTTGTTTAAAACTTGCTATTTGCAGCTGCCTCCTGCCAGCCCTGTCAGTGCTTCCCACCAGGTCTGGCTTGCCCTGTGGTGCGATGAGACACCTCGTCTCGCCATTGATTCCCGTGAGTGGAATTCCCGTGATGTGGTTACCTGTACTGGACTTGTTACTACAAAGCAGAAGGCCATACATACCCAAGACTAAAGGCTTTCAATACCTGCCTAAATCCTCAGTCACCTTGTTTGTCTGGGCTTTATGGAGATCTCTTGCTTGCAAACCTGGCCTGTGCCTGCAAATAAATATCAGAATAGTGATCTTCCTAGAGCTGTCCCTGATGTTTTGAATTAATAAAACGTTGTCTCCTGTCAGGCAGTGGCATGAGAAGCCCTTCATTTGATGGAGGTTGTGTCCCCTGTGTCCCTAATGAGCTGGGCGGTGTGTGTGCCCATGCAGGTTTAGGTGTTCACCCCCAGTCCACATGGCTTTGCAAGCATGATGCCCCATGGTCCCTCCCCCTCTCCCAAGAGCCCCCAGCCCTGCAGGGAAGAAAGGCTGTGATGTTTGCATCAGTTTCCTTGTCTGCCTGTCATGTTTCATGTATTAGCACTTTATGATGATGTTCATGTCCCAGTGGTGGTGTGAGCCTAGCATCACTTTCCCTGGGAAGGCTTGGGCACAGTGGAGAGGAGGAGCTTGCTTGGTCAGACCCTGCAGCCCTTGGTCAAACCACTGCCCCCATTCCTCTCCCCCTTTCAGTTCATCCTTCACTGCCTGTGTGCTGGTGGTGTGTGTAGGGTGTGGGATGGGTGTACAGCACACGTTTTGTCACTTTGCTGAGCCAGGACTTGTCCCTGCCCACCATCTGTCCCCAAGCCACTTTGCGATTCCATCCCTCTGCGATAGTGCAACACAATCAGGGTGTTTCTTCGATGTGTGCCCGGCCCCCTCCAGCTATTCGTCGTTGTAGCCATTTTCTCTTCTGAGTATGCAATATCCCATACCATTGCTGCCACAACTAGATAATGTGCCATAATTGATACTGTGGAGCATTGACAGTGCAGCTGAAAGTGTTTTTATATGCAATATTCTGAGCAGTGGAAGCTCACTGGGGCTTCTCACAGGTTTTTAATGAAGACTTTTATTAAAGGCTTTAAAAAAAAAAAGAGGAAGAAAAACTTGGTCCTTGTATCCCTTCCTATGCATTTTGAATGATATGAAGATGAAATGCATTACTTAAATGTGTATTTTTATCCATATATTAGAGTGTATTCCTTGTAAAGTATTTTTATATGCTAATTTTCTTATGTATCTATGAAAGCACAATATTTAAAAGTACAGCATTTCAAAGAATATTTTAGTCCTGTTTTGGACCTATTTGTAAATCTCTGTATTTAAATGGGATTGCAATGAATTTGACTTTTTTTTTTTCTTTTTTTTTTTTTTTTTTAATTAAATAAAAGCAAATGAAATGCATTGTGGTTTGCGCCCCTTTCTGCTGGAGGGTGATAGTGAGGCAACACTCTGCTTCCAGCCCTATTTTAACTTGCCAGTGAGCCCTCAGTTAAGAGACACCTCAAATGAGAAGGGGGTTTTGCTTGGGGACCACTGCTTGTAGGGCTATTGATAGGAGGCTGGGATTGTCCTTTGGCACCATCCAGCAGCAGAATTTGGGTCCGTTGCTTGCCCTCCCTGTGGACATGCTGTAGCTCTTGATGGTAAGAGCTGGAGATGCCCATGCATGTAGTTACAGCATCACTTGCAGCTTCACTTGCTCACACTGGAAATCTCGTTGGATTACACCTGGGCTACTTCATGACTGGACATTGATGCAGCAAAGCACATAGTGACCATGACATGGCTGTGGCAGTGTTTGAAAAACTACATTTAATCCCTGGAGATGGGTTGGGAAACCACGGGAGGATGATGTGCCAGCAGGAGGTGTCCCACCCTGCAGCTCAGCACCCTGCAGATGTAGTGAGGTGCCTTGGGGAGCCACTCTGGGTAGCCAAATAATCCAACCTCTGAAAAACGCATGTCCAGAGAGAGAGAGATGGATGACATGAACCCAGAATGTACTTGGCTTGTGCTCCTGTGTTAAGGAATTCTTCCCTTTGCTCTTACAAAGGAGTTTGGGGCACCCCTATGCTCCCATCATGCACAGGCTGAGATGCTCCCCAGTTAATGTCCTAGGGACTCTCTGCTCACTAACAAGGAAAGGGTGAGCTGGGTTTTGCAATCGTTCATGGGCAAATGGGTAATGAAGGAAGTTTTAGAGGCTGAGCATGGTATGACCTGGTTAGACCTGGGAAATCATTGCCACATAAACAAGCCTTATCTGCCATCTCTGCCTGCCCTCCTGGGTTGCAGACTTCAGAACAAGACCCTTCACATGTTTGGCACTGAGGACTTGCCAACAAAGGCACTGGGGTCATGGCAGGTTTGATGCATGCTGGTGCAATGTGACCAGTGGGGGTTTCAGTGCACATACCAGCCAAGAGGTTATCATGGTGCTGCTCCCTGGTATATGCTGCCAGTCAGCTTGGTGGGCAGTGTAGCCTCCTGCTGATATCACCTTGCAGCCCTTGGACTTCAGTTGAGGGACCCAGCTGCAGCCATGGGAAGGTGACAACCATCCATGGCAGCTACAGGAAAGCCTTCAGCAGCAGCTCGTAGCACTTAGTGGCCTTTTTTAAATTACTTGTTTACTTATTTTAACCTGAGACACTTTGCAGTTGCTCTCTGTGCCAGTATCGGGCTACACAGCCCATATTTGCAGGATTTGTAGATGGGAGGAGAAATACTGGACAAAAAATCTTCAAATCACACTCAGTGAAATAACCAACCAAGACAAACAAAACAAAACAAAAAACCAAACAAGCAAGCAAACAAAAACAAACAAAAACCCTAAACAAACAAAACCCTGTGGTTCTGATCCTTGGCATGGGCCTAAGCAGTGCAACAATGCTTTACTTTTCAAAAATAGTAGCCACTGACCTGTTGTGGTTTTTTTTCTTTTTTTTTTTTTTTCCTTTTCTTTCCCAAAAGGGGACTTGGAAAGCCCCTGGGTTTAACCTTCAATTTTTTTCTTGAAAGGGCATCAGAGAGCCTGAATTCCCAGTCCTATACACCAGGAAAATAAATGACAGAGACTCTCTGGGATTTTCTTTTGCTTTTGCTTGGGCTTTTCTGATTTATTTGAACTCACAATAGTGGTGCCAGGCAGCCAAGCTGACAGTGTCATGGGGTGGACTGAGCTGGGGCAGTTCAGCCCAATGGTAACTCAAAGCTGCAATTGTCTCCCCCTGCCCCATGAAGACACGAAGGAAAAGTTGGTGTCTGCAGGGACAATCTTGTGAGGACATCAGCACTCTATATGAAAAGAAAGAAAAAAAAAGGGGGGGGGGTGGGATGTGAAAGGTGTATGTAGAAGGATGACTTTCTTACTGTTTTGTAAGACTGAGCACAGGCCTAAGTGCAGTTGATGAGGCATTGGTCTGGAGACAAACAAAGCCCCAGTGATGTACAGCCATAGGCTGGGCAAGACTGAAATGTTGTGGGGTGGGTACAGCGCTGACCAATCTTCATGCTAAGCTGTCATTGCTGGGGGGGGGGGGGGGGGGGGGGGAAAACAAACCCAAAAAAACCCCCAAGCCCAACAAACCAAACTGCTGTTGATGGCCAAGGAGTATTTTAGTGCTTGCAGGGCAGTGCTTATACAGCATCAAGGTCTGTTATGCTGCTGACACTGCCTTGCCAGTACTCTGGGAATGCACAAGGAATCGGGAGGGGCTACAGCTGGGACTGCTGACCCCCAACTGACCAAAGCTATGTCCCACACCATATGATGGTATCCTCAGCAATAAAACTGGGGACCGTGGTGATGGGTGGGGTGGCTATTGCTGAGGACTCCCTGGGCATTTGTTGGTTAGTGGTGAGAAAATAATTTTCTTTTACATCACTTGTTTTTCTTGCTTTTGTTTTTTTAATTCTTTCCTCCATTTTTTTTTTAATTATTAAACTGTCTTATCCCAACTCGTAAATTTTAGCATGGCTACCCTTCTGACTCTCTCCTCATCCCACTGGTTGAGGGGGTGGCTGTGTGGGGGCTGAGCTGTGAACCAGGGTGAAGCTATGACAGACATGGTATCAGATAGTGACCTGGGCCAAGCAGCTTAGTGAGCTGGCATGTGTGTATTACAAACCAACCAACCAACCCCCCCAAACCAAAAAAACCACCCACAACCACAACCACCCAACAAACCAAAAACCACCAAAAACAAAAAAAAAAACCA
>JANIJG010010675.1:9891-25951 GCA_024611175.1 Megaceryle torquata | reverse complement strand
TGGGCAGTCCATTCCAGTGTCTAGTCACCCTTTCTATGAGGAAGTGCTTCCTAAGATCCAACCTAAACCTCCCCTGGTGCATCTTCAGGCCATGCCCTCTCGTCCAGCCACTAGTTGCCTGGGAGAAGAGCCCGATCCCCACCTGACTACAACTTCCTTTCAGGTAGTTGTAGAGAGTGACAAGGTCAAACAGCATCACATCACATAAGATCACAGTTAGTTAAGGCAAGCGCAAAGCTGCAGTCATTATTAGCATATTATTTAATGAAGGTAAAACACTGGCTATTTTAAAACATGCGGACATTTCACCCAGTCCTCAAGAAATCACCTAATTTTGTGGAATATTTGCCAGCTGCAGCCCATCTTAAATCTCCTTTTCTGGATAAAGGTAGTGATTCACTTCAAGGGATGTTAATTCAGATGCTGTTCCATCTTTTGGCCTTTCTTTGGAGTCAATATCATACATGAGAAGCTGTAAATTGTTTCCTGTTAATGTAAGATCAAAATCTCCAAGCTACTTTGCTTGCGTTGGACCTTTTGCAGCTAGTAATATATCTGATCATGGATAGTTGCTTCAGCAGACAGGGATTTTGCTGTTTTAATTGAAGCTGCTCTCTGGTAGTTCCTGCCCTTTGAGTACTGGAATACACCCCTGGTGATGGCTGCTTGGACTCATCACTGAAGACTCTGAAATATGGGTCAGTTTTGCTGTCTGTGTTCTTTAAAGTACAGCCAGCTGGGGACATCATTATAAAATACAAGATAGAGTGTATTGACGATACTCATCTTGTATTTCATGTAGACACTGCAAGTGCAGTCTAAGCTATGGAGGAATGTCTGAATGTTACTGCTTTTTGGATGCATTAGAGGTGTCTTGTCCTCAATTTTGGAAAGACAGAAGTATTGTTGCTGGATATACTGTCTTCTTGGCTAGAAGGGACTTATCTGTGAATCAGGTTAATAATACTGGCATGATTTTTAGGATCTCCTTGCACTTGGAAAGCCTTCAGTTGGCTACAGAGCTAAAACGTGATTTCCAGCTTTGTTCTTTGCATAAGTAATTCCCCCATTTATCTCAGCCTGGAGAAGCATGACCCCAGAAGCTAGCTCAAAGCTTATTTCCAGTACTCACAGTCTTCCTGTCATGTGACAATATTCAGTCTAATAGTATCTTTTTATATTTGGTACCTTTTAGGACACAATGAAGCTTTATGTGGGCCTTAATGCTGTGTAAATCTCCAGTCGAAAAGCAGCCTGGTTATATTCAAGATTGTGAATCAATTTGTCCACCATTTAGTAGGTTTTGCAGTCACAAGTCCTTTGGCATATCAGTAATCTTCCAAGAACGTGTGATTTCCTCTTTCTGAAATCTAGCTTGTTTTTTCTCCCCCGTACTGAAAACATATTGGGTTTTCCTTCCCCAGTAATGAATTTGTTACAACCGCTGTTGCTGTTCAACCATTTATTTCTACTGTTTTCATTTATACATCTGCTTTGACATTTTTTTGAGATTGGAGTGTCCTTTAATTAAGACAAAATTGGTGTGGGAACCATTACTGAGTGCCCTCCTGGTTTTTGGAGAGGATGAATTTGCAGCACTTTTTAATACTGTTACTTCATTGCTGTATTAGTTTAACATTCACTCCTAAGTCTGGCTTTGTCTTGCACCTATTCAGGGGAGGGGGGCTCTATATACCTCAGTGATTTCTCAGGGTATACTTATTCCTGCCTGACTGAACACATCTTTAAAAACCTTTTCATACAGTTGCACTCGTGAGTTTTACTAGAAGGGTATTATTGCACCTTCTTTTCTCTCTTTTATGGAACTCTTTTATAGAGGTTTGATGTTTTGGTTTTGGGGTTTTTTTTTAAATCCTTCCCTAACACCTGCATCATCTCCTGACAAAAGGCATATGCCCATTGTCACCTCTTCTCCAGCCTGAGCAAAGTCTACCTGCTTTTTCACAGTAAGTCCTGGCCCCTGACCTTTTTATCAATTGTACTGCTGGATTTTAGGCTGCCCTGGTTTATCACTAGCTCTTCTGAACCAAGGGGCCCAGAACAAAACAGACTACATGAGTTATGCTCTTGGAGTCAGTGGGACTGCTGGTGTGACTAAATGCTCACCAACACGAGCCAGGGTCTCATGCCTGAGTCCTGAGCTGTGAAAAGGGGAATGCTTTATGTCACTGATTTACTCAGGTTCCTTCGGAACGTATCCAAGAATAGCAATTTGCTTTTTTGCACAAAGCATCCTGTCATGCACTCATGATTAATTTATACACCGTCACTGCCTGGTCTCTTCGTTACTGCCTTCTAGCTGGGGTTCTCTCATTGGGTTCATTATTTCTGCCAGTATTATTTCCCCCTAGCCTCCTGTCAACCAGAGTAATAACTACAAATTAGTGATATTGCCCATATTGGCAATGCTGAAAGAAAACTCAGCTTTTGTTTTTCCTCAGAACCCTTCTCCATGTGCAGAGGTCAACTTCATGTGTTTAAACACATTTTATGGGGAAGGTAGTGGAGCACAGCACGGAGCGGAGGCAGCAGGAGAGTTGGTCCCAGGTACTTAGGAAGTTGCACATCACTCACTCAGCTGAAAATTGCCCCCTTCACCACCCAGTGTTTCACTGGTACTCTGCCATGATAACACACAGGCTTACAACCTGCAAAAGTCACTACTGATGTTGGACTAAGACAGCCTCCTGAGAAGGAGCAGGAGGAGCTTTTCCAGTGATTTGAATGTGAATGGGAACAGGCCTTTCTCTACACAAATGGTTTTCTTCCCTGGGTGCCATACTGTCCCTATGCTATTTTGCTCTAAATACAACGAAGGGGTCCCTGTAGCTACAGGTAGCACCACTCTGAATGGAAAGTGCTGCTAGTCTTGTTTATTTTGGCTACAACAGTTTTGCTCCATTGTATTACTGCTCTCCACGACTTGTATATGTATTATTCCTTGATTCATTACATGTAAGCACCGGGGGAGATGCAGAGGCCAAATGTGATCCACACATATCCACAGTTTCCCCCCGTGCCTCCCCTCTGCTCTGCTGATGACCTGCAGAGCAAGCTGAGGAAAGCCACCCCAGTCCCTTAGGCTGCCACCATCCCTCCCCACTGGCATAGGCCAGCTATGTGCTCCACTGTTGTATGCAGATCAGAAGTGGCCGTCAGCCGTCTGGCAAGTTGCCAGCAGTGTGCTTGGTTGAGCAATATTTGGGAGCCCTTGTATGTTGTTTACTGCAATTACCGCTGGGCAAGCCCTGCAGAGTTTCATTTGTTTGAGCTACTACAATCAAAGCTGCAGGGTTCAGTTTTCAGAGGTTAGCACTTGAGCAACCTCTATATATTTACTTGGAGGTTCAAGATCTATTAAAAGGAACCATTCTGCTCTTTTGTCTCCTGTAAGCTGTATCACATTTGGCAGGAATGAAAGTACAATGGTTTCTTTGTATGTAATATATTGCCTAAAAAAAGGTATGTGATTGGAATGAGAGAGGTGCTGGCTGCAGTTACTGCCTGACTAGAGAGGGATGTATTTTCTCTGATGTAGAACAATTGTGCGAGCTGAAGAAATGATACAAATCAATTGACTTCTTGCACATAAAAGTAAAGTTTGTACTTACAACTCTTTACTCACATGACAGATAACATCCTAGTAAACAGAAAGCACTTTACAAATTAATGCACATGCCATTATCTATCATTGTGGCTTTCTTTCTATATTTATTCCCCTCCCCATTTCTTATTTTATTCTGGATAGTGAAAATCAAAATTAGCCTCACTTTGTAAAAAGCACCTCGTGAGAGATCCTAGTGCTTGGAAATCACAAGACCATACCCATTTGTTTCCAATTTTTTTTTTTAATTCACCTGCAAAACCAAGAAATTTGATTTTAAAATTTAAACCATCTTTTCTTGTGAAATGCACATTCAACAGCATCTCCCAATAACCTTGACTAAGAAGATCTACATGAAAGCCATACATGAGGAAACCTTTTCCTTTTCTTTAGTTTCATGTTGCATTTTCACACACAATCATAGGACATGGGATACTGGGACTGTGATAATAGATTTACTCTCCTCATTAATATTTAGGGATTCTATTTAGAAAGGAGAGATGGAGCATAGGACAGAACTAGATTATCCCACTTTCCCCAAAAGGGACCATTTACTCATGTTAAAAAATACCATTTGAAACACTACTCTTCAGTATTAATAAAAAACATGAATTATAAATGTAAAAAAAAAGTTCTAGTACATGATTGATTGCATCATTTCTTGAAAATTACATCAGCTGTAAGCTGTAGGTCACCAGTTTTGTCCCGGTAGACTTATAAAATCATGCAGTAGTTGAGCCATGACTGTCCTTCTCCAAACTGAAACCACCTTTTCCTTTCATGCTGAGCACTAGCATTGTCCTTTTCAGCAAGGGACACAGAATAATTTTTATCAACTACACCAATTCAAAAACCAGATGGTATGAATTTTGGCTAAATGTAGAATATATCTATATAAACCAAAGTTAAAAATCACTACAGAAAAATATTAAAAGTTCATTAATTGGAGATAGAATGTCTTCTAAATACTGATATTGAAGTAGGGATCTAATGTAATCTCTGAAGTAAGTTTCAAATTCTTATCTTTATTTCATCCAGCTTCAGTCTCCCTTAAACTTACTGTCTCAAAAGCACAAACTCTGAATTGTATCTGTAATATCTCAAGTTATCTTTTGGCAAGTTTCTAATCATTTTGCAAAGGAAAGGAAAAAATACAATTTTTTGAAATAAGAAACATACCACATTGAACACAGTTCTTTTACAGTTTGAGTTATTTTGAGAACCTCAACATTTTAAATAATAACAAACTTAATGGCCATATCTTGGTTGAATATTGATTATAATTCATTATTTCTGAGTTGATGAGACTGTAAAGTTTCTTTTCTCAGTTTGAGTTTTTGGGTTCCTCTTTCATTCTTGATATCTTCCCAGAAATTTTATTCACCATTAAAATTCAAACAGTCATTTCACTCCCAACATTCTCATGGATTGGTTCCTAGACTAATTTATGTCTGATCTAGTGCATGGACTGAAGTAAAAAGTTATTTTCCAGGCTATATAATTTCTTTGACAGTAATAGATGTTCTGTGCCTTTTCTACTCAATATTTAAGACTTTATAAATTCTATCAGTATCAGTCCCTTTGCATTTTCCCATTTCAGCTGCCATATCAACCCTCGTTGAGCTCTAGTTTCACAACATCATATTGCATACTTTATGGTTGGCAAGGTCATAGCTTGCACATAACATGGATTTGCGAGTTGTGGTTCTTCTTACTGATTTCAGATTGCCAAACAAAACCAACATAGCATGATCCACAATAATGTTCAATATTCATATTTGGAGATGGCTCTAACTGCAGACACAATTATCTCTGCCAGTGTACAGGCTGTCTTGCAGCAAGCCCTTCACAAGCATTTTTGTCACCTATATAATACAGTTTTAAGTATAATTGCCCTTCATTGGGTAAATCAGATTTATATTTACCACAGCAGCATGCCACTTTCCTAAAAACTTCCTAGAAATATCCTTTACTACTCAAGCAACACAACAGAATCTGTGAATTTGACTTCACTCTTTCTCAACTATTTAAAAGTCCTGGGATCATATTCTAACTTCAAAAAAAAAACAGTTTTAAAAAAAAGCTGCAGTCAAATTCTTCATATTTTCATCTTGTTCTGAATAATGCCTTCATAGGATGAGTTCTTGTTGGCAAGATAATATACTGTATTAAGCATTTTTATTAGAATCTTCCTGTGTTCTCCCGTCTTTGGAGAGTTCTGAAAATGAAGTATGTCACCACCATTCCTTGAGGTCTTTTGAAGAGTATCAACAGCTCTGTGATGACATGGGGAAACAGCGCCATTCAGATTTGTCTCAAGTCTTTTTCCAATTAGTGAATCCAGACTGTGTGAAAGCTTCCTCTGTGCACTTCATCAAAAGTAGTTTGCAAAACGGTAGCAACAAAGTACATTACCCCCATTAGCATCAGAAAAATAGGTCCGCTGAAAATCACAAAACTGGGATAAGCATAAAGGCAGGCTTGTTTTTCCGAAATCATGCACAGGGAGAGCTCTAAGTCACAGTTGATGAGGTGTTTAATAGTGTCAGGCAATTAGCATTTGGTTCTTGTTGCAGACGACACTGGAGACATGTCAATCCTACAGCCAGCTAAATTTGATCCTCTTGTTGTTCAGGGTCTGGTCTTCTCCTTTTTAATCAGCCATCATTCAAGCGATTCCATCTTTGCACTTCTAAAATCTATACTTTGGGATTTTTCATTTCAGTCAGTTACTGATCGCTTAGTAAGAATGGCATGGGATTAAAGAATTAGATCCACACAATACCTAAAGATGTAGCTGGCCCCTGGCTTTTGTGTAGCCACTTGTTCTGTCTAAATAGGTCTACAATGCAGCAGATGGGAGAAAGGAAACAGCCTTCACCTGATCTGCTCACTGCCCAGAAAACAATTGCTTTTATGCTTTGCTTATATAACCCCTGCTTTCCTGCCTCAGCCAGAAATCCTGACAAGGACAAGACAAATAAGATGCCAGTTGGTGGCCCCTTGACCCCCAGGGCTAATTGCACTGGGGTCAGAGACTCCATGATGTCTGGCCTCTCCCCTTCCTTTGTGCAAGGGTCTCGTGGAAAACTCATAGGACAGGGAGAGGAGCAGAACCGTGGACAAAGCCCAGCACATGGATAGCTGGTATCTGCACCCATCCCAGGTGCCCAGCAAGACCAGGCTGTTCCTCTGCCACATGCAGGAACTTGTCCACAACACATGGAGCAGCCCAAGCTCCTCTGAACAGTAGCTCCCTTTGCCCAGCAATGTTGAAACCATGCTAGGGAAGAGCCAGGGCCTCTGATCTACTTGACATCAGCCACACAATGTGCCCAGGAGGAAGCAGAGATCTGTAGACCTTGAGCCAATGGGACCAAGTCAATCCTTTGCTTGTTCATCTCTGCCCTCTCACCCTCCCCACGGGAGCTCAAAGCATCTCTCCACAGGCACCACACTCACAAACACAGAATAAGGAATGAGGAGTCCTTGACCAGCAGGTGAGAAAGGCAGCTGATATCTTTTGGGAGAAGTGGCGGGAAGCAGCCAGCTGGGCTGCTGGAGAAGTGGCAGGAGCCTCAAGCCAGCACACAGAGTTTTCTTTCACACTAAGGGAGTTCCTACTGCCAAGTCACTTCTTTCCCAGGGAATAAAGGAATCAGTACTCATCATATGAAGAGATGCTGAATGTAGCCTTGTCTAACAAAAACTAGGTAAAGACTAGACAGCCAGAACCATTGGAAGAGTATGTTAATCTAATGCTGAAGATGACAAACAATTAACTGTATAACTGCTGTAATAGTATAAAAAATATGCATATTGTTATATATAGCTCTAAATACGTACATATGCATATAAATAAATATGTGTGTGTTGGTTAATTCCAGTCTTCACAAAATCAACAAACAAAAAATCTGAGTAAACCCTTGGCTTGGTAGGAACTGTAATGACAGAAATGCGAAATACACGAAATAGACTGAGTAAAAGATGGCTCGGTCTGCTGTTTGAATTAGACTTTATCCTACACAGGAAAGGATTCCAGCTGCAGTCTTTGATTAACACAATAACTGAATAAGGCCATAACTACATGTACTTCTAGACTGAGCATTGCTAGATACCAGCGTGGTTGTAGACAACAAGAGTTGCAGAAAGCAGAAGTACATGGTCTAGGAAACAACTGACTGTAAACCCAGAGAAATTTGTGTTCACTTTCACCAGTAAAGAAATGATTGAGATGTGGAAAATCATCAGTAGATCATGGTCATTCAAGACATAGTCCAGTCAGCCACTGTAGGTGAAAATCTGTGGAAGATACAAAATGATACGTGGACCTTTTTTTTGAAAGGTAGGCTGAGGAATGCATGTGTGGTCACATAGTGAGGAATCCCAGAGGTGGGAAGTGTGGGTTGGTGTGACAGTTCATCTAGTGCCCCCATCCTTTGCTTACCTCTTGGAGGTCCTCCTGAAGGAGGATGGATTATGGGTGGGAGTGAGTAATTATATGATCTGGTTGTTCTGGTGGGCTAGATCTGGCTCGTGGGTCCCCATTTGGCCACCTGTGGGGTACAGGATCCTTTGAGGTCCATGCAAGCCCTGTTCAGATGATATTATAGGCTGAATTTTCAGTAAAGCACCAAACTTGACACGAGTTGGATCTAGCAGAGTGCCACTGGGAGGGTTTCCTGTAGACAGATGCAAGGGTGTGAAGAGGACACAAACTTGTTGCCATCATCTAAGCATTGCCCAAAGGAAGTGGAGACATCAAGAGAGCATAAATATCTGTTTCTGTGCATTAATGCTGACACCACAGGTACCCATGGTACCAGCATCTCAGAAACAGTGCTAAGGTAAGTGATTTTCTAAAGCACACTAGGGAATCCAGGAGTTCTGTGATTTCATTTTCTAATAATAGTAGAATGTCATTCTAATAATGGCAGCAATCACAAAATCTTATATGCTAAAGTATTTCCTAGAGTAAAACAAAACTTAACCCAGAATTTTTTCCTAACAGTTATTAAATGCTTTGATCAGACAATTTAAAAGTACATTACTTACTGTATAAGTAATAACAGACATAAGAATATTAGTATAAATAATAACAGATGTCTTACCTGGGCATAACACTAAAGGCTACAAGTAAAAATAGAGGCTTCCACTGAGATTTAAACAAGGAAATAAGACCAACACAGCCTCTTAGTAAAGAACTATTTATTTATTTATTTATTCGACTATTGTTAAAGAGAAGGCTGTTGTCACATCAGGAGCAAGTGGCTCAACTTAGGTCACTTAGTTTACTCTGTAGGGGATTTCTATGATGTTATAAAGTGCTTGCTTATCATATCACCTTGTGCAAGATTAGGTTTCAGATAGAAACATGGTGCTATAAGTTACCTGGCTGTAAACTGTTGTAAGTGGATATCTGTTGAGAGAAATGGTCAAGTCTGTTGCAGGAAAAACTGCTAACAAGAGGTTGTGAGGAGTACATGGTAGAAGCCTTTACATTCTTCACTCTGCTGCTTGACTTCCCTTCTGAAAACCTTCTCTTTGGTCCCTGTGGCATATAAATGACACCACCTTACACTCTTGCATGCTTCCTTGCCATCATAGTAACTCCGTGTGTAACTAAGTCACGCTGACTCTGGCTGTAACTAAGCCACTAAAATCATCCATGTGTAACTAAGTCACACTGCCCCTGATGCTAGCTACCTAGAAAGGCTGGTTGTTCCATAGCAGCCACCAAGGATGTGTGAAATCAAAAATGTGTTTAAATAAACTGGACAATATCTCCTCTGACCCCAGCTGCAGACTGCGGGGAACCCAAAGTGCTTTGGATGGCCAGAAGCTACAAAAAAAAAAAGCATTTATTACCCTTCCATGGGCTTGTTGTCTGCAGTGTATAAGTTATGAGGAAAATATGGGCTTCTGTG
This sequence comes from Megaceryle torquata, assembly GCA_024611175.1. Lineage (NCBI taxonomy): Eukaryota > Metazoa > Chordata > Aves > Coraciiformes > Cerylidae > Megaceryle > Megaceryle torquata. The sequence continues at coordinate 16,399 of JANIJG010010675.1, read as the reverse complement.
AGCTATAGCTCACATGTGCTGTGCATCTACACACAAAAAATGATAACAGTGTATATATGGTATGTATAAATCTAGCACACTTCTTTGAGACCAGGAAGTACCTGAGATGGTCATGATCAATCCTAAACCTTAGTATATGTTTCAATTTTTAATTCATTCCAAAGTGAAAAGGAGATCTATATAGAAAAATGTTGTAATCTGTAAAGAGGTTCCTGTTTCTTATCTTCAGTATAGAAGCAAAGCTGGACTCTACTCTTGGCTTTCACAGTAATTTATGGTGCAGCCTTGGGTAAGCTGCACAGTAAGTCCCCTCACCTTTTTGTGCCTGTTTCCTCCCACAGCCTTTGACTTGCATCTGTAAAACACAAGCTTTTCCCAGCAGAGGCTCTGTGCTCCCACCAGATTGTACAATTTGTGGTGATCCTGTTGGCATTTCGTGATACAAACAGAGTAATTTGACCCAGAGTAGCTCAGCAGGGTGTCTGTTCACAAATGCCTGTGTAGTTCACATAGGTAGAAGCTTGATGCATGAAAGAGAAATTCAGAATGAGATTACTTCTTAGTAGAAAAAATGAAATTCTCACCTCCGCTCCAATCCCTTCATACAAAAGGGTTGCACTTAGAGCAAAGAGGATCTGACTGGTTTGGGCAAGAGTCATTCTGGGTCAGGAAACACAGAGGCAACCCTGTGGGAGCATCAGTGCCAAGGACATGTTAGAGACAGAGGTGATGGAGGATTGGAAAGAGAAGGAGGCCACAGCTGTGAGGATTTCAGGAGCCTCTCAACCCCTTGCATCCATTGGAAAAGCTGCTGTCACTCTTTAGGAACACACCTGGTGCCGTGTAAATTATGCCAGCTTAACTCTGCTGTCCCCAGAGCAGCCCCGCAGTGAAAGGGTATAGAGGTAGCATGTTAAAAAACTTTTGTTACCTGTGTGTTTTGCTGCTTCTAAGATGGGTCTTACTCTCCTAGCACCTGAAATATTCCAAAGATAATGCAAGGAAAGAATAAATTTAAAATATCTTCTAGGGTTTAACAAATATATGGTCTAGTTCTCTTTTACTACCTCCTGTGTGGCTGCAGTAATGCTCTTGGAATTACTGCCAAGAACAATCTGCATCAGGTAGACAGCAAATACAAAGCAACATAAAAGACAAAGCCATTACATAGTTGACAATGCTCCTGAACATACTCTCCAAGTGCACAAAGCCACCTGCTTTCTCACTTGCATCATTGCACTTGTGTTATGGAAAGACTGAACTTGTGTAGAGTTTGATCCTGAAATCCTATACAGGCATGTTAACTGCTTAACCATGTCCAGTGCTGCATCTCCACAGAAGAGAGTCACCTGGGACCCTCTTACAAAATGCTGGAGCATGCCCTGGTTCTTCTATGGGGCAAGGGGTGACATGTCTCAGGCCAGCTTTTAGTTTCAGTAATTCCCATCATACTGAGATGGGTTTGAAGTGCAGCCCTTTTCTGAGGACTTCTCAGGAAAAATAACACTTCTTTCTTCAAGAACTCTGCTCCCTGTTAGGCACTATTTTACAAATTGGGTTAAATCTCACTGCAATATTGCCTTTCTTTCTTTTCAGAAAGTTGTGGGATGTCATTTAGATCCTTTACATATTCAGATGACTAAAGCTACAGGAGCTTCTCTACAACACAGTCATGACTCCAGGCTCAAAACCAGCCCATGGTCTGAGCCTTGTGGTCTGGAAGTCATCCCCAGGAATCAGAACAGCAAATATGAAATCTAAAACCTGTCCATAGATGATGCCTCGGTCCTAAGCACCAGGGCCTGGCTGCTACACTGGATCCAGCCATTGCATTTATTAGCAGATCTTTACCTTCTGTATAAGCAAGGTTGCCTGCATGGTTCCTAACTCTATCCATAAATTCCTGCAGGGCTCACCTGGGGCAGCAGCTCAGGTGGCCGGAACGTAATGCTGCAGGGTCAGATCTATCACACACAGTCAGGGCTCCATCGTGCTGTGGTGCACGAGAGAGAGGGACGGATCTTGTCCCACATGAAGGTTCCTGGGCAATGTTGGCCACGCAGCACAACTCTGCAACCACGGGAGGACAATTCCTTACATCTGTGTAACTCCATGAGACACATTGGAGTTTACACAGGCGTAACTGAGGCACAGTTTGGTCCTCATAATCTTTATTACTGATGATGACGGTGATGATGATGTGTGAGAAGGAAATAGCGCAAGCTTGACCTTCATGTCCCAGGGGGAATTTGCAGAGCTGGCAGATATAAAACCCCTCAGTTTTTCACTTGTGAACTGAGCAAATTTGTTCTGGGAATCATTAATACATAATGCCATTTTGAAGCCAGTTTTTGGAGTAGAACTGCATATTTGACTATCCAAATCCTTCTGTCATCCCCACACAATTCTGCAGCAGGGCTGGGGCTGAAAGAAGTCAATTGTACTTCAATTACAGGCAGCCAGTTTAAATAAAGAAAAGTATCTGCTATTTGCTGCTTTCCATTCATAATGTGATTCCGCTCTGTTAAAATTCATTAGGTGACCTAGATCCTGAGAACCCATTCCTGCAAATTGCTGAATGCTTCCTGGGAAGTGCTGCGAGCTTTTGACTCTATGTAATGGGACTTGAAAGAGGTCAGCCCTGGCCAACAACTGTCCCTTACGTCTCTTCAAAACACCATGAGTCTGTTCCCTTTCCTCGAGGTGATGTAGCGACAGCCCTAATGATTCTAAAGGAAAAGGAAAAGAGAAAATACCAGACTTGAAGTTAAAATGGAATGAATTCATGACCTCTTGCACAAGCCCACAGTTAGCTCATGCTCCAAGTAAGTGCTGGACACGAATCGGCAAAGGACTGCAATCCCAGCCAGGTGTAACAACTTAGAGACCAGTCTCAAAGCTTTTACTGATGTGCTTAATCTTAGTACATTTTTACTGTCCAAGCTTTCTCCATCCACTTCCATTGCACTTTCTTCCCATATGAAGACATAATAGCAGACAGAAGAGGACCACAACTCATCCAAATACATCATTCAAATTGGAATTTCTCACAGCATTTGTGGTTTTTGCACATGAACTCTACAAACACTGAAGGGCTTTGATGTGCTTGGAGTGCAAGCTCTCCATTCCTGTTCTAATGCTCCTTCATTAGAGCTCCACAGACATATCCACTCAGCTCGCAGAAAGGAAACCATGTGACATTTTAATTTACCAAGGTTATTGTACTCACTCTGTACTCCATCTGAAATTAAATGGAGGGAAGAAGCCTGGGCCAATGCTTTGCTACAGTTGAACAGTTAAAATCTCAAAGTGTCAGGAAATGCAAAAGTAATGTTCTAACAGCAAACAGTAATGTAGCTGCTCATCTTTTGTATTTGGGAGCCTCTATCTATTAAAAATATATATATACTCTGGACATTTAAATAATGGAAACAGGAACTGAAAGGCTGTACCTGTGTGTCTGAGTTAATATTCTCCTTGATAGTGTCAAGCCAGTGCATGGTCCCTATGACTTTTGTTAATGCCCCTCACATGCCTCTTCTACCTTGCCCTCCTCTACAGCTGAGAAGCAAAGACTCCCACAGCCCTAGTGCCCTGTTCACCATGTAGGGCACAACGCTTTATTTTACTCTGTTGTTTTAATGCGGGAGATTGCCTTGGTTACTTTGGGTTTGCCCTTTAACTACAACCCCTCTTCAAAAGGTATGTAAATGTGTGTCTCTCTTCAAGCCTGTGAGCAGTGCCACTGGACTCTGCCATCGCTGAATCGTAAGTTTCCTGCAAGCTGAGAGATCACATCTACCAGCACCACGCACCTGGAGGCTGTCACTTGTTCTGCCTGTTTTGTTTGGTATAGAAGAATAATGCTCTGTAAATAAACTAATTGCAATCAGCCTACAGAAAAAAGCTCAAGATTAGTAGTTCAGCTGGTTTTGCTGTAGCAGTATTCAGAAAACCACATACTGTGGGAAAAGCAGTGCTGCTTTTTCTCTACTGTTCCCATAAGTAAAAAAAGCTGAACAGATCACCCCCCAGTTTTAAAACTAATTGCAGTAACTGAGAATGGACAGATTCAGCCCATAAGGGATTTTTCAGAAGGTTATAAGTCCATGGAACAATGGAGTTATGATGGAAAATGTTTATGAATCTCAACTGAAGTGGCTACTGCCATAACACTTTGTGAGGCATTATACTTTGAAACATCAAAGAGCAATACAGAGCTGAAAATATATTACTGTCTTTTAAAATGGGCTTGTAAGACTTAAACCTGAACATATAATGTTGTTCTCTTGAAAAAAAAAAAACAAAAAAACCCCAAAAAACCCACCACAAAATATAATGAAGATAATAAATGAAAGGCCTTTCTTTTCATCATTTCTGTAACTACCTTAAATATCTGCTGGAAATGATTATATCAGCACAGGCTGGACTATATTAAAATAATGAAGAGTGAAGTTTTCACTGTGTTCCCATTTAATCATCACCTCACAACTTTACATTTTAATGTCTGACCTTAGGATATCCTCTTCCACTATCACATTAAGAATGTTGAAAGGAAACAGGAAGGGCCACAAGGGCTGTAGTTTCCTCAGAAGAACAGTGGCTATCAGCCTAATGGACTCTGAATTTCTCAGACAAAGAGCAGCAGCAACTCAGCCCAGACAGAGTTATCAAATGTTCACACAATACATGCCTTTCCTCTAATTAACAGAGTTGCTTTCAGTGAACGCACTACCTTCTTTGCATTATGTTACTGGAAGAAAAAATATTAAACTGCATGGTGGGACCTAGTCTATAAATAGCCCGATGAAATGCAGAAGACAAAACAAAGTCCATTTAGTTGTGGTTTGTTGTTGTTGTTGTTGTTTTATATATATAAATAAACAGACAAAAACAACTACAAAAAAGAACAAACAAACCCCCACAACCCCCCCCCCCCAAAAAAAAAGACAACAAACAACAAAAACACAAACCCAAACAAACAACAGTAAAAATGTAGGAAAGAAGACCTGTCAAAACATCAGGAACTGTGTTTGATCTGTTGTGTCTCCTCCGTGGGTCAAAGCCTAGATTTGAGGTAAACTTTTCAAGTTGTTAAGCAAGTATATGGCAGAATTCTGGATGTCATTTCTGGGAGGAGAAGCTGAAGTGAGTACTGCTGACTTGAGTACAGGTGAAAAGGCAAGGAATGGCTGGTCTTCTGCAATGAAATTTGTAACATTTTCAGAGGGGCAGCGGGGAAGAAATTATAATCAATAAACACAGGAGACTAACTATTAAATGGAATCCTTTCATCAAACAGGCTGACTGCATGTTCATATAGGGCTTGAACAGGGAGAGGAGAAGGACTCTCCATCATCATATATATCATATAGGGCCAAATGGCTGCAAAGTCTCAGATACCATCTTAAAGTAGTTCCACATTTGAAAACTCTGTTTCACGCAAGCCTAAATGGGTCCTACTATCTAATATTACCTACATGAAATCTGTTTAATATGGTTTTCTTAATGAGAAATAGATGAGGATCCATCCTGGAAAAAAAATGTAAGGAGCAATTTCACTTTCAACAGCCCCTGAGTTTGGCTGCTTATGGAAAGTGTAAATGAAGCTGGATGGTTGTGAATTTTTGCAGACAGGAGGAGCTACAGTGTGAACTATGGACCACAGTACTCAAGCCATGTCATTTTAAATTGACTTCTTTTTGGTAATATCAGGATGTTTGTACTACATTCATGGAACTCCCTCTGGTGTATAACTTAACACATGAAATTTCTTGCCTTATTCTTTACCAATAAGCCTGTGTAGCCTGGTACATGGAGGAGCTGCTTTCATGACAGTGCAGAAGATGTGTGACATGTGTTTCTATTACAAATGGAAAGAATTACCCTGGGTCAGATCATGGCCATGGTAAGGCTGGGAACCAGGAAAACATCTGTATCACATGTGACCATTAGTCAAAAGTGGCAAGGATCACTTCAGGGCTTGCTCTGTGGCCCCACCAACAAAGATGACAATCATCCCTAGTCTCTCTCCTTTAGACAAGACCCTTCTCTGAAAGATCTAACAAAATTTAGCCTTGAAACTGGGGTACTGAAGATCTGTTTTTTTAACTCATCATCTTTTCTTCACAAAGTCCTTCCCTCTGTCCATGTTATATATAGTTCTGTCGAAAAAAGGGAAAACATCAGTAAAATCTAAATCTTGTTCATCTTCAACCATGAACCAAGTATGCTTTGGGTGAGGGCTGAAAAACACATAATGTTGCAATAAAAGCCTTTGTTATGGTAGGGTAAAGATATGGATGGATGGATGGCTTCATTTTTATATTTCTTGTTAGGCAGGTGGCTCAATAGCCAGATGTTCATTCTCTTTTCTTTTTTTTTTTTTACTTCTTTTCTTTTATTTCCTTTCTTCTCTTGTATTTTTTTTCTCTTTTCTTTTCTTTTCTTTTATTTTCTTTTCTTTTCTTTTCTTTTCTTTTCTTTTCTTTTCTTTTCTTTTCTTTTC
>JANIJG010010674.1:12537-32132 GCA_024611175.1 Megaceryle torquata | reverse complement strand
ATGCCGGTGAATGGTTTGGGTTAGGAATTTTTGAAAAAAAAAAAAAAAAAAATAAAAAAAAAAGAAAAAAAAAAAAGGAAGAAGAGAAAAAAAAAAACCCACAGGAAAAAAAAAAGAGAGAGATAGAGTAATTTTTAAAAATAATTTTCAAATTCTTTTGCACCTTGTTTCCTCCCGAACTTGTGGTGTGGAACTAACATGACGAAGAACTGTCCTCCTGCCCAGTGCTTCTTGCCAAGCAATCTGATATCTAGGAACTCAGAAAGCTCAGCATGAATAAGCAGAAAAACTAAGCAGAAAAATATGACTGCTAGCTGTCAAAAAAAGGGCATTTATATAGTGTGTATTAGTAGTTCAAATGTGTCAGTCACAGGACATTGTTTGTCAGGTTCCATCTCACCCAGAGCAATGTATTTGGCTTTTATCCTAGTGACAATGATTTCTCAACTTCTGTACTGCTGGCAACCAGCCAAGAGAGTAAAGCAAGTGCTCTAATGTGCCATCTCCTCCCACCTCCGGCTCACCCAGCAGCCTTCTTCACAGCTAGAAAGCTGTCTGTCCCCTCACACGTGCACACATACATGTCCTGGCCACACAAATTCCACAGCCTGGCCCTGGGGACAGAGCAGCAGCTCCTAGAGGAATCCTCCAGTTGTGCTGTTAAGTAAAAAAATGTACATAGGGAGGATAAGATGGAATGTGTTTTACTTTTCTGTCTCACTAACCTGTGCTACTCTCCATCAGCTTTGTGCATTCCAGGGCTGGCAGGCTAGTGCCAGCATCAGTATTAACCTGCTCTGTGCCCTCCTGCCCCTTTTCCATAGCTGGCACAGGGTGATACTCTAGAAGCTCATTTTCTTCTTCTTACCCATCCTACCCTACTCCTCTTTTCCACCTTTTTTTCCCCATTTTTTTTTTCCTTGCGACTCATTCTGGGTTATCATCTCCAACACCATCTCCATTATGGCCTTGCAATTGTTTAGGCAGCAGACTGCTTTTTGCCCAAGAAGCATCAGTGAAATGTCATTTGACAGAGTTAGGTCAGTTCTTCCTTTAGTTCATAACAGAATTGCCTTCTTGTACAGAGAAATGCTGATCCTTTCCTCCTTTAATAGACAGATGGTCATTTACTCATGGCATCTGCCTGCCACTTGCAAAGTAATCTTCAAATGAAAGGAAATTATATCCATCTCTTGAGCATTTTCTGCTGACAAAGCAGTATAAAAAGGTTTTGCTATAAATCATAAGGTGGGGTCGTGTCTGCTGTATAATTTAGTATATGTGCACCTTTTGGCAGGGCCAAGAAGCCAGTATAGTGGATATGCAAGGCATATGTGTCCATGGAGCCTTGGTTCTCAAAAAAAATATCTACCAAAATGCTCTCTAGGCTGTCCCTAGGATTTACTATGGAAATGAGACCTCGGGAGACCATAGAATAGTTTGGGTTGGAAAGGACCTTAAAGATAGAATCATAGAATCATGTGTCTTGGAAAAGACCTTTATGATTGAGTACAACAATTAGCCCTACTCTACCAAGTCCACCACTAAGCCATATCCCCAAGCACCCCATCTATACGGCTTTTAAACACATCCAGGGATGGCGACTCAACTATCTCCCTTGGCAGCCTGTTCCAGTGCCTGGCAACACTTTTAGTGAAAAAATTTTTCTTAATGTCCAGTTTAAACCTTCCCTGGTGTAGCTTGAGGCCATTTCCTCTTGTTCTATCACTAGTTACTTGTGAGACGAGACCAGCACCTACCTCACTACAGCATCCTTTCATGTAGTCGTAGAGAGTGATAAGGTCTCCCCCCATCAGCCTCCTTTTCTTCAGACTAAGCAGCCCCAGTTCCCTCAGCTGTTCCTCAGAAGACTTGACCTCCAGGCCCTTCATCAGCTTAGCTGATTTTCTCTGGACCTGCTCCAGCACCTCAGTGTCTTTCTTCTGTTGAGGTGCCCAAAACTGAGCACAGTACTCAAGGTGTGGCCTCACCAGTGCTGAGTACAGAGGGACAATCACCTCCCTGGTCCTACTGGCCACACTTTTTCTAATACAAGCCAGGACCCTGTTGGCCTTCTTGGCCACCTGGGCATCCTGCTGGCTCATCTTCACCTGCTTATTGATCAACACTCCCAGGTCCCTTTCCGTCAGGCAGCTTTCCAGCCACTCTTCCACAAGTCTGTAGCATTGTCTGGGGTTATTGTGGCCCAAGTGCAGGACCTGGCACTTGGCCTTTTTGAGCCTCATACAGTTGACCTCAGCCCATCATCCAGTCTGTCCAAGTCCCTTTGCAGAGACTTCCTACACTCAAGAAGGTCAACACTCCCACCTAACAGTGTTGTCTGCAAACTTACTGAGGGTGCTCTCACTCTCCTCGTCAGGAACATTGACAAAGGTGTTAACAGAAGTGGTCCCAATACTGAGCCCTGAGGAATGCCACTTGTGACGGGCCACCAGCTGGGTTTAACTCTGCTCACCACCACTCTGGGCCTGGCTGTCCAGCCAGTGTTTTACCCGTTAGAGTGTGCACCCATCCAAGCCATGAGTAGCCATTTTTTCATGAGAATGCTTAGTTCTCACCCCCCTGCCATGGGCAGGGACACTTCCCACTAGACCAGGTTGCTCAAGGCCCCATCCAGCCTGGTCTTGAACACATCCACAGCTTCTCTGGGCAACCTGTTTCAGTGTCTCACCACCCTCACAGTGAAGAACTTTTTCCTAATTTCTGATCTAATCCTATGAAGGGAAATAGACATTGCATAAAAACTTGCAGTTACTCATTTTAATTTGAAAGTTATGTCCTATTGTTAATTTTTCCCTTTCTCCTGCAAAACTAGTTACTTTCACATGCATTCTTCTTTGGATTCTGTCCCCACTGTGAAAATATAACACTTAAAGTTTAGGTTTGTTTGTTTGTTTGTTTCAAGAAGGAAAGAAGAAGGAACAGAGCAGGTAGGAAAGGACAGAAACCAACTTAGCACTTAATTTCAATTTGAAATGAATTGAACTTTTTATTTTGGTAGTAAAAACTGTATTAGGTGTCAGTAGGTAGCACATGGCAAGTATTACGTGTGATACGTAGCACAGAGGAAGTACTGCCACGTATATTAATGAACTCTCTATGCACATGCATTTTTTGGAGCAGTGACAAATGTATCTAACACCAGTTATGGCATTGTGCTGAATGCTAAAATATTTAAGTGTGGTTTCTGCTTGTTGCCACGTCTCCAAAATATGAAAAAGATTGCACTATTGAAGCAGAAAATTCAAGTATTATTTCTTTTAAAACAGAAAAAGAAACATATGTCTGTAAGAATTATAGTTTGCTACTGCCATGGGTTTTAAAATAAGATAATTTTAAATGCTTGTTAGTAATCAAAATCTGATTGAAATATAGTAGAAAACCCCCCATTTTGCTATCCTTTGGGAGAGATAAACGTTGTGCATAAGGTGCTTTTTTCTTTTCTTTTCCCCCAGTTTTCCTGTTTTGTACATCAGATACCTGAAAAAAACAGGGGAAAACAAAGTTTTCCTATTGGAAACAGAACAGCTGTTTTCCATATCTGCACATCTTTATCCCATCCCCGTGAAGCAAAGTCTGGTATACTCCTCTTAGTACCACCAACCGCATGGCAATATCTTGCTGACGGACAGTTACCAAAACATGCTGCTGACCCAAATTTATTGCATCCAAAATTTGCCTGGGACCTCTAGAAGTCTCTAAAGCAAGCTAAAGGAGAGCAGCCTTATCAGGCTAAAATTGACCTTTTTGAATGTTACTTTTTCTTTCTTATATTTCTACTTATTTTTCTTTATTATTATAAGGTAAAATGAGATTCTCAGATAATCTCATGACTCTAAGAGCTAGAATACAAGAAGACCCCTCAGTATTGGAAGGCATGTGATACCACTGTAAAAGCTGGTGGTGCTGAGTCAGTTCAGAAACTGCAATAGGCATGGAAGTGGGTTGGTCGAGGAAACCCCTACATGAGGTGTTTTCTTCTCTTTCTCTGCCCAGGAGATCTCAACTAAATCTTAACCACCAACATGATATTGTGTCTGCATGAGAGAACGAAGATCCCTGGACTTGGGGAAGACTGAATTAATATTGCTTTGATGCTGTGAGTCCTGTCCTGGATACTGGCTCTCCTCTGCTAACATTTAATTTCTGCTCCTGAAATGATGCATAGACAAAGGGGTCTGATGGTGAATGGGACAGTTAAAAAAATATCAGAATGAAATGAAAAGCAACATTTTTGTTAGAAGGGTTCTCATATCTCTGCGTGAAGACATACACGTGTGAGTATGCAATTGTCTGCATTCTATTTGTATTTTAAGCTTGCAAGTTTTTAAATCATCAGATGAGAAATTGGAACAGTTTAAGTTAAACTGAAAGCTCACTCACTGCCAGATTTATTATTATAAGATTATTATAATCTCACTCACTGCCAGATTCTTTATGGAAGTTAAAGTGAATTCTGTGCTGAATGTTGGCTTTTGTAGGTTTTCCCTGTGGATGCAATAATCACTGATCTTGCTGGGGATTGTGGCTGCCAAAAAGCTCACGGGACTGACAGGTAGGAACATGCCTAATTCCCATATTGCTCATCCTTCACCAGTTCATCCTGAGACTGGAACTGGGAGCATTACAGGAGGCTTTGCTTGAAGCTGCAGAAGAAAACTGTCAGTAAAATTTTCAGGCTTGCCAATCTCTTTGGGGCTTACCAAGTGGTAGAGAGAGGCAATTCATGGAGACAGTGAAAAAGGAGCCTTCCTTGTCTTACAAAAGGAAGAGAAGAAAAATGAGAACTTCTTCTGATGAAGGGGGCATGCATTAACTGAGAAGGAAAACACGTTCAGCCCGATGGTAGGTTTTTGTAGCCCTATGTCATGAAGATACTGTCATAAGATTGGATTTTAAATGTGTTTGTGTGGTCTGCTAAACAGTGAAATTGTTATCACTGTGATTATTGGTTGCAAGAAAAGTGTTCTCTATGCTCCTCAGAGTTCTCCAGCATTATCTGAGGGATAGCACTTTACATCCACTCTGTGCAGGTAGGAATGACTGCAATATTAAGTACAAGTTGGACAATAAATCTGCAGGTATGTATGGCAGAGGCTGCACAGTAATGTCATCAGTAACAGTTTTCTCTGAGAGGGTTAGGCACACCATCCCATGGTGTTACAGTGATGAAATGCCACTGTCTCAGGGAAGTTTCTTTCAGAGGTAATTCATGGATGGAGTATTGACCAGTCAGGGGAACTGGCCGAGATGGGAACACTGGGGGAAGTGGTGTTTGAGAAGACCTCTCTGGCAGCTAGTGAAGGCAGTTTTTGCTCTCAGGAGCTACCTGAGTGACATGGGAGGCCGGGCTGATTTCATGGTTGCAGTTTCTGCTGTGACAAATTGTTCCAGAGATGGGATTTGGTGTAAAGGAGACTGACTGATGCTACTTACACCTCTATTAAGCAGTGCAACTTTGTTTTAACCACAGGACTTAGCAGAAGCCACATCCTTTCTTGGGGTATAATTGTCTTAACATTGGGAATTGGCACCAGGAGAGAACAACCAGAAGACTCTGCAATTATCTTCTTTTTTTTTTTCTTTTACTTCAAGCAAAATCATAAATAATTAGAATGAGCAAGTTATTAAATCTTACTTGAAGCCCTGTCTCATGGAATATGGCAGTAGCTTTGCCACTGACATCACCATGATAGAACTCCTCACTAATATCTAGTAGTTATTTTATTATTCTACTTTGATATAACTTGTGGAAGTGAATCTCACAGTTATGTGGATAAAATGAAAACTTCCAATTAGAGAGGCATTTTAGGACATGGAATTATCTTCGTCTACTTATTACTATGTTTGCTGAGAGTAATTATGCCTTGAGGAGTTAAATAGAAGCTTACTTCCATGTATTCACACATATGTGTATTCAGCTAAGCTGGTTTACTGCACATCCATAGCATTTTGGTGAGCAATGAGGAGGCAGAAAGGCATTCTTTTTAAAAGCTGGACATTCTATCAGAAAAAGCTTTCAAAAGTTGTAATTAGTATATAATTAATGTTGCTGCTCAGTACTGAAGAGTTAAGGATTGTGTGAAAATTCATAGCAATTTTAGATCTTTCAGTGATCTTGCTGATACAATAATTTAAACATGAGATTTCTGTGGAAACACTTTATAGGCTCTTGGAGAAACTACAAGCTTAATGTTTCACCATTACTGATGTGTTTTCATTTTAGCAAGCCTGCTTTTTTGTAGATCTTATAGGATAGATACTACAAAAGAAGCATGATGAACTGGTACCTTATTTGTGTGTACTTTACCAAATTTACAGGGAGACAGAGAACTCAACTCAGGGTGAAAGATCTAAAAAAGTGCTTATGACAAAATTGTTTAGTATCTTTTTTTTTTTTTTTCCTAAAGCTTCAGACAATGCTCTAAGAATAAAGTTCATGATAAGATTTTTGCACTGGATAATATAAACTATGTCTTCCATATCTTCCATGTAAGAAGCTCACCAGGTGACTTTTCTGAAAGGAATCAACCTGTATGCCATGTTCACAGCTCTCCTGAGTTAGGTATTGCAGCCCATGGAAAATTAAACTACGATCAAATGTATACGTATATGTAACCAGCCATTTCAAATTCTGTGAATTGGTGCATTCTACGTAAATAAAAGGACCTGATTTTGTGCTTTGAAATCAGTCCTTTGCCTTCTGTTTTCTGCACAATGCCATCTGACTTCTTAAAAATTGGCTGATCCTTTTTCCCTCATCTGCACCTGCTCTGCTTCAGAAATATCACTTAGGGAAATCTTGGACTAGTTCTGTCTGCTCTGACGTTAGCTTTGCCATCAAGAGCAAGGAAGAAGTGAGGTGAGGAAAAAGAATGTGTAATCCAAAACGAGGAGAGGGAAATGATTCATCTAAACAATCAGTGCATTTCAATTTCATTTGAAAAAAGAATGAAAAGGCTCCTAGACCAGTGTGTTGAAATATTTCTCCTAAATAGACACATTAGCTGATATCATCAGCCTACACAGGCTGTAGATGTGCTCTACCAACCTACTAAAGTGTGTGCTTTGCTTTAGGTATTTTGTTGTTTTACCTACTTTGTTGGCACAATTCAGACATATAAGTTTAAAGCTCTCTATAATTGTTTTGGACTAGAGCCCTATAAAAAGATTTTATTTCCTGTAATATAATGAGACTCAGCCTACATCATCCCAAGTATCTTTCCTCATCTCTAGTTGGAGTGAGATTTGAGAACAGCTATGAGAAGGAAGAACTAGTGATTATAAAAGCACAGTGAGCAGTCAATGGATAGGCACAAAGGCAGAGGGAAAGGTGCCCTAGGTGATGATTAGAGCCATGCCTTAGGCTCTCTCCAGGTCTCTATGTAGGCAGCCTGAATCACCCTACTTTGAAAGACAGTTAACACATGGCAAATTGCCAGGTGGCTCACTTGAGTGACAAAGTTTCTCTAACTGAAAGGAATTTATTTTTTGAAGTTCAACATAAATTTGTCACTTAGTTTTCCAGTGTTTAACGTTGTTGCAAGGTGTTAGTTTCAAAGGTATCCCATTTTGTCATGATTTTTCCTACATTTTTTTTCCTCACTATAATAAAGGGTTTGGTTTGTGTCTGTGCTTAGTCTCTCCCTCCTTGTGTTGCTCAGATAAAGGGGGGAACTCTGCTGTGTGCAGTGTGGGGCAGACATCTGGGTTGTCTGAAACTCCTGAGGTTCCACCCGGTGGGAAGAGAGGGGCTTTGGGGTCTAGTCTTTCACTAAGACTGACATCTGCAAAGTGTTTAGACTTGATCAACCATGCTCATGAGACTGTCCCCCAGGACATTCCAGGACTAAGGACTTTGCACTCCAACACTTTCCTTGAAAGGCAGATCTCAAAAGGTGAGAGGAGTGAATAGGGAAGCCAAATGAAGAGACAGAACTGCCTTAGTGCAATGTAGGAGCAGTGAAGATCTGCTTTCCCAAAGGTTCTTGTAGGAGTAGGAAAGATAAAGAAGGTGGACAAGGAGGATAGGAGCATGGTTCTGTACAATGGGGGGGTTAAACAGACTTGAGCTCTTTTGCTTGAGAAAGAGATGAGGTTTGAGAAAGAGGTTTATAGAACCTGAGTGGAATACAGAAGCTGAGCAGAAAAATAATTATTCTTTGTTTCTCTTTATACAAGAACTAGAAAAAATCAATTAGGAAGTCAGGCAATAAGTTCAAAGTAAGCAAGAAGAAACTTCATTTTCACGCAGCAGAGGGAAAGAGCGGGATGTACTGCCAGAAGATGTGGTTATGCAAAAGGTCCTTGGCTTCAAGGAGTAGACAAGATCATAAAAGAACAGTTTTTCAAGGGGAAATACATTTGAGGATCCCTCTTCTGTCTCTAGAGTATCACTGAGCCTGTGATCTCTGAGAGGTGTGAGTGTGGGCCCTGTGTATGTTCCCCTGGCCTTAGGAAGAAGGAGCTGCAGGGAAAGCAAAACAAGGACAAAACTGTGGGAATGACACATGAAAAAATAGGAGGGTGGGTAAAGGTCACAGGATCAAAATTGTACAACTGGAGAACTAAAGGGGGTGCTGAGCACCCAGACAGATCCCACTGCTTCCTGGATGTGTGTGAGGTGCCCTGCCCAGAGGCATGGTAGGAGATGGGAACAGAAACTGGTCCCTCTTAAACTTCCTCCTGTTGATGGTGTGGAAGGCCAGCTTCACTGGGGCCAGGAGGAGCTGATGAGATGGTCTTGGGAACTTGCTGGGTCTCTGAGAGGGTGGGCACAACTAGAAAGGGAAACGGCTAAGAGCTTCAGGGAGACAGTCACTGTTGGAGGCAGGGTACTGGATCTGAGGGTCCCTCAGCTGTTGTTAACCTCTGCACCACTCTACCTGGACAGGCCCTGCTCTGCCTCTGAGGCTTTAGATATAATGATGAAGTACCTTCAGGAAAGCAGAAAAGCAGTCATGAAAGTTTGTCAGGTAAGATGAAGAATCAAGGTTATTAGGACTATAGCTGAAAATTGTCATGATACCTTTAAGCACAGTTTTACATTCTCTAAATAATACATTAACAAATAAAAGCTGTCTTTTCACTAGATGATGTAATGTAGTCTCACCCTTGTATTAAAACAACCTTTCTGCTCCACTTTGATTTCTCTCTCTTTTTATTTTCTTTTTTACTTTCACAGGATCATTTACCTCTGTTCTCCCTGAGTTAGCTGTCAAGGTGCCCATCCTTCTGGCCAAAGATGAGTAGATAAAATCCCCTTTGTGTGAGAACAGATGTTCCTGTTTCTGTCCTGAGAAAGGACCACTTGCTTAGAAATTCTCCATCCTCCTGTTACGAAGGATCAAGTCAGGGGCAAAAAGAAAGATGGAACTGTACTGCCATGCATGCTAAAAATTATTTTACATGATAGTGTGAAATTACATCTAATTAAAAAGTTAATGTAAGTGAATGTAATCAGATAATTACAATGGGTAATGGCATGATATTTACAACTTACAATGATCTTGTTATTATACTGTATATAATGACATTATCCAAATTCTTTCTGAAGTGTTCTCCCTTTTTAATTGGCCTTTTCATATAAAACTGATTATTTTTAAATGTTTGAGAATTTTCTGTCTGAATCCTTTACGTTCTAACATATAGGTTCAAAGTGTTCTTAGTTTGTTAATAATATGGCTATTTACTTTTTTTTTTTTAATTTCCAAAAATAAGAAAAAATACAGCAGCTCTTTTTAAGGTGTGGTGCAAGAAAGCCTTTGAAAAAGTCTAATTTCCATCCTTTTTATTGCACAGCACTGGAAGAAGTGAGCAGAATTGTTAATAAGAGACAGCATGTGGGCAAAGCCCTACCCTAGGTAGCAAGTGACCTTGGAGCTATTCTCTTGGGCAAGCCATTTAACTTTTTTATGCCTTGGTTTCCCTATCTGTAAATGGGGAATGATGATATTTCATCTCATCTGTGAAGTACCTCATAATGTACAGATGAAAACTGACGAATATCACAAGGAAAGGAAATTAAGAATTCACAGAAGGAATGTAGGCAGACTTTAATTGGAATGAAGGCCCTCCACTTTAGTAAACACCAGGCTTGCCTAATTTATGAATATTGGTACATGTCCCCTACCCCCCTTCACATAAAGCTCTAATAATTGGTCTTTGTTCAGGGAACTGCCTATGGGTTGGAGTAACAGCAGGAGCTCCCTTTGTGAGTGGTTTGGGCCCAGCTCCAAAGGTCTTCTCAATACTGGTGTATTCAAGGCTGCTGCAAACACGAGGACTGATTCACGTCACCCACGTTACACCATTTTTATGCCACTGTAATTCCATTTAAAGTGATGGAGTTGCTCATACAATATAATACTAAAGTAATTCACCTGATTTCAATGAAATTACCTGATGTAGAACTGAAGTTAAACAAGGACTAATTGGGGTCTGTAGGGCTGAAATCTTAATTGTTTTCTGAAGTCTCCTGGGTATAATGTGCTGGTATTCTGTCCTATCAGCATTTGACATCTTCTCTGCATGGAAGCAAATGATCCCACCAAGAAGACTAGTGCTTTAATCCTTCTCTCCGCTGTCTCATGATCCCTTTTTTTTGTTAGGATCAAAAGGCCCCAAAAGTGGATTCTAAGCTTGCTGACAGCGCAAGAAATCCCTCCTTTTAATTTGTTCTGGCTAGGTGAATCCAGCTGATCAGCAAACGGCTACCCTTCGGACCTGGAAGTGGAGTCTTTCTAAGTCCTTGGTGAGCATGGCTGTCTGTCAGATGCTTTCTCGCTGTTCATGAGAAGGATAAGTCATGCAGAAGCTCTGACTTTTCAGCTTCCATTAATCATTTTGCATCTTTATTATAGTGTATTAATGAAGCCTGTGTTAGAACTTCCACCAGTTCAGACAGTTAAACAGAATACAACATAATGAGAGAGGCTAGAAAAAGCAGAGGTGCTTGACTTAACCTGTGCTGGATGGCCAAAGCAGAGGTGGCTACCCATGAATATGGAGACATACCATTGACTTGGTATGGCCAACTGGCACTGACTGCCATATGACTGACATTGCCCATGTAAAGTGGGAGTGGGCACAGCATTAAAAGGACAGAGGTGAAAGCAAACCTAGATCTGGCCATCACTATTCTAGGGTTGCTGCCTGGGTAACCATTAGGTTGCCTCATCCATTAGGACTGTTACAGCAAAGAAGAAAACATGCTTCAGCATATGGAAGGACTTAAAACACTGGTAGTTACAGACTGAAATCCTTGCAGAAGCTAGGAAGCAGAGATCATTTCTGCATATGGAACTGCATATGAGGGATGAAGCATAACATGTGAAACTCTGGGCCTCATTTTTTGCTTGTTTAGACTTTTTTTTTTTATGATGACCTAATTGCAGCAGCCGAAGAAAAAGACATTTAATTAGATTATGAAGACAAAATGTTTTAAAAGGTGGCTACTACTCTGCAGGTATTCTGTTATATCAAACACCAGTTTGGATCGAGGTAAATTGTGGAGTTATCTGCAGTATAATCCCAGAAATATCAGAGTAGAAAAATGTGATCTTATGTTGCTGATGTACAGGAAACAGTATTAATTCTAATGAACAACAGATCTACCCCTTGTATGCAACCCAGAGAACATAAGACCTCCTGGAATTCATAATTTCCCCCCATTTGTAAACTGTAGTTTCTATAGTTTTGCAATCACAGCAGGTTTTTAAAGCAGCAGGCTCTGCAGATTTGATCACAATACACCTTCTTCTGTGGAAGGCAGGAGAGCAGTTCAACATAAGAAATGCATGAAAAATAATATAGCAAGAAGACAAGGCATGCTTGATACAGACTCCCCATATGTATCCTCTGAGATTCCCGATACACAGATCTGGTCACTGAAAACAAGACAGTGCCTTGTTAAGTGACTGAGGATATATGATGTGGTTAAAACATTGCACAAGTAGCCATTGGTATGATGTCCAAAATAGTTTCTATCACATGAAGCTAAGCAAGCTTCTTCACATCTTAGAGAGGACGTAGAAGGTTTCCATGTGGGGAATATGATGGCAGCTATTCAGAATCATGCAGAAGAAAGGATGAAAACCATTCTATGATTCTATGATTCTGTACAGGGCAAAGGAATAAAAGGAATACAGGTTTTAGGTGTTGGTTACACAAGATAAAAAAGAACACAGTAATTCACAGGAACTAATGGTGCTCAACACAGTACTCTTTGTTAACCAGATTCTCTACCGAAGAAATTGTGGTTGCCCCAACCCACTCAGAAGTATAAGCCTGAAGAGCAATTATGGGAGGAGTTCCTCAGGATAGACCTAATAATCACTTTTTCACTATCTTCTTGGATGAACAATGATAAAAAGTGGGAGCAAGTTGCCACAGAATCACAGAATCATGGAATGTTAGGGGTTGGAAGGGACCTCTGAAGATCATCGAGTCCAACCCCCCCTGCCAGAGCAGCAGAAAACTAGGGCAGATCACTCAGAAATGCATCCAGACAGGTCTTGAAAGTCTCCAGAGAAGGAGACTCCACAGCCTCTCTGGGGACTCTGTTCCAGTGCTCTGTGACCCTTACAGTAAAGAAATTCTTCCTCATGTTGAGGTGGAACTTCCTGTAGTCAAGCTTGAATCCATTGCCCCTCATCCCATCACAAGGCATGAGTGAAAAGATGTTGTCCCTGCCTTCTCGACGCCCAGCCTTTATGTATTTATAACATTAATTAGATCCCGTCTCAGTCTTCTCCTCTCCAGACTAAAAAGCCCCAGGTGTCTCAGCCTTTCCTCATAAGGCATCTGTTCCAGACCCTTAATCATCCTCATAGCCTCCGTTGGACTCTCTCAAGTAGATCTCTGTCCCGCTTGAACTGGGGAGCCCAGAACTGAATACAATACTCCAGGTGAGGTCTCACCAGTGCAGAGTAGAGGGGGAGGAGAATCTCCCTCGATCTGCTGAACACATTCTTCTTAACACACCCCATGACACCATATTTATCGACACAAATGTGTGGAATAAATGTCAGGGAGAAAGCTTACATGAGAGTTTACAGAATATATCAGAAGAATTCCTAGGAATGGAATGAAGTTTAACTGGAAAAGTGCAAGACTATGCACACAATACCTACTCAAAACCAGATGTTATTAGCTATATAGCAAGGAGTCAGACCTGTTAGCAGCAGTGATGATGTAATACCACTTAGGCAGAGGGGAAAATGTAGGAGAGAGTGTAGTATAGAAAGCCTCTAAGTCGCTATTATGATGTAGCCAGAAAAAAAGACAAATGTTATCTAGCTGTTAGGTTATGTGTCTCCAGTAGAGATGTAAATGATGAATGTTGTTGAACAGATACTTACATGATAAAGAACCTATATTTAAATGAGATGAATTTGAGCTTTAGTAGCTACAGAGAAGGTTTTTTTACAGTCATCAGGCGAAAGGACAGTCTATATTGCAAGAGGAAACAAAGGGCTCTGTTTGTTTAGCCAAAGAAAACAAAGGTTGAGAGAGGGAATTATTGTGCTCTACAGATATGTCAAGAGAATAAGCATCAGAGAAGAGGAAAAGTATTTAACTAAAGAACATTATTGACATAAGAATAAAAGGCTGTAAACTAGCTAGGAATACACTTAGACTAGAAATTAGAAAACACTTGCAAAAGTCAGAGCTGTAGGTCTTGGGAACAGTCATCCAAAGAGGCTGTGTGGGCAAAAAATCCCAGTCACTTTCCAGATAGAGAGAGATCAGTTCATGAAATAGAATCGGCAACACAGTCAACAGTGAGAACTGGGAATTGGATAAGGTGGTTCTAAAGGGATCTTTGCATCATACATACATAACCTGTATTTTATTTACCTACAAATTTAATATGCTTTACATTTGATTTCTATTTCTATATATAATACAAAAAGGTTTTGTGTGTAAACTGCAGAAGTTACGATGTAAATATATAATTGATTATAATAGCTGCTTTTAAACTACTCTCTCCTTTATGCCCCACAAATACTTATCCTGTCTACAGTTTCCAGAACCCATGAAAATCTGTTGCAATGCTTTGTTCACACCTACAGTGCTCTCTTAAAATTAATGTGTTTAGCACTAAAAGTCACTACAGCAAAAAGAAAGATTGCCAGGCTCATGTCCCTCAACATTTGATGTCTTCACTGTCATATTGTTCAGGACACAAAGCTTGCAGGTAGTAGATAAAAAAAAATCAAATCCAAAGCAAAAGGGAAGCTACCTGCACATTCAATTTTAGGTTATTCTGAGTAAATAAAGTTTGCCTCTAACCTTTCCTAATAGTCATGTGTAAGTAGAGACTAGCTGATATTGGCCAGAAAGCACAGACTTGGGCCATTTATCACAAATCTATGCTTTTCTGTCCGCATTATTTATGAAAATATTAATTATAAATGAGAAACCTGCTGAGTATGGACAGAGAGCTGTGAGAAATGGAGAAATTCCTGAGGGAGGACTGGGATCAGTCTGAGAGCACTCCTTGCTACAGAGTGTGGCCCAGTGCTGAGAGGTGTATGTCGGTGATTGCTCTCGCTTCAGGCCTGCAGGCTTTGCTCTGTCACCAAAGAGAAAGGAGCTTATCAGTTTCCTGTTGCTCCCAGGTATGTTTCCTCCTGGCAGGGGGATTATGCATCAAACCTTCTCTGCATTCTCATCTGACAGCTCTCCGTTTTGTTTCCAATCTCTCTATTAGCGGCAGGATTTTTTCTCTGCACAGTTTTAGTTTCAACAGGTGCCAGGATTTGAACTGGTCAAAGTACAAAGATGCATTCATTCCTAAATTGTCACTATCACAGCCATAACTATCAATGTGTTGCCATGCCACTTCCTAGGTCAATTTATGGCATAAATACCCTGTCAAAGGCACAATGATTTATTCATTCCCCTCAAAGATAAGTATCATATGGTGGGACTCATTATATGATTGATTTCAGCTTATTTGAATGATTGCATTGCTGATGGTGGACGCAAAGGGAGGCATCAGAGTTCTGGGAACTAGACACATAACACCAGTGTGTTTTTCATGGGAGCACTTTCACTCACACACTAAATCTCAGGCTTCATCTGGGTAATTCATGTCTGCACCAGTAAGGTTGCCAGAGCCCCTTAAAAAAAAAAAAAAAAAAAAAATTCAAAGCCAGTTTTGCTTAAAACGCACAAGAGACTTGTAAGGATCCTTGGAAATTTGTGCCTGTCACTCCTGATCTCTCCGATGGCATTTTCACTAAGTGCCTGCCTCAGTGAGATAGCAAACCTCTGGGAACAGAGCAGTCTGGGAGAAGCAAAACTTGCGGGGTTTTTCTGGCTGTTGTCAGATTGCAGGTCTTTGCTGATGTCAGGTGGAAAAGCGGGTGGATGACATTGGCTCTGCTGAGCAATCACAGTGCCCCTCTGTGGTTCCACACACCAGCAGTTATTTCAGTGTGGGTGGAGCCTTGTGAAGATGTAAGTGGAGTTAAATTTGGGATTGAAATGGGAAGATCTGTTGTTTGGAGACAAGTGGAAACTTTGTCATATAAAATACCCAGTGTCATGAAAGGTGCACCTACATATGGCACACGTGTCTTTATAGTGTAAATGTCATGTTTTGGTTTCCCCACAGTAATGAGTGGTGTTTTGAAAAATCTGGTTTAATGAGTTGTTCTGTAGGAGAAAGATAAGAACAGAGTTATTATGGTGGACATATGAATAGGCTAATTAAAGTCCAGTTTCCTGCACACCACTTCAGCACTTCACATCAAGCTGTTCAGAGAGTAACTTCTTGGATGCTAAGAGTGCATCTACATTTAAGTTCAAAGCAGTACTGTGTTGCTGAAGTAAACCTCCAAGTTGCCTCCACTTTGTTTTGCATTGTGAAGCAGTCTCAGAGTAAATGAAGCAGATTCCTTGATTCAAATGAGCAGATTCAAATGAAACTAAACTGGAAGATCAGATGTGCACCTACTAGTTTCTAGCTGCAAATAGGCAGAAGACAGCTAGCCTGAAATGACCTCTCTCCCCACCCCACAAAAAAATCCCTACTCTGAAATGTGCACCTTGAGAGCATCAGGTTCTCAGCACTAATTGCTTTCCTCTATGTAGGGTCACTCCCACTCATCCACACTGCTTGCAGATTGGGACAGGACCTGTATGAGGCTTGTTCTGCAGACAGCACAGTCAAAAAGATTGTGTGACAAAGCAGGTGTGACAAAAAGGCCCTGCAGTCCAATACTATGTGATAATTGCACTCAACATTTTCTTATCTTTTCAGAGAAATGCCACTGCTGCCATAATTGAAGTTTTGGTTAAGTGTATTTACCAACCTATTCTTAGAGTTGAGTTAAAGTGAGGTTTTGAATACAAATATTGATACCAGTTCTCCCATCGTCCTTTCTGCCTTCATGAAAAATCCTTGCAAAATTTGGTGGTTTTTAAAGCTGCTTCCCAGTTTCGTGAATCAGTAAAATCAACAGAACTGAATTTCAGTGAAAAAATTCCCTTTTTAAACTTTGCCTGTGCACAGAAAAAAAAAAAAAATCAAAATGTAAACTCTAAAGAACCAATAGCAAATTAATTACTGCCTTTCTATTTTCTTTTCTATTTTGTGTTCTGGACCTGTTTTCTTAACATTACAGGATTACAATAGCGAATAATAAATTTATATTCTTTAAAAATTCACATGCAGTTTCTCTTTCACTGCAGCCTCTTCTCAGTTCCCCCCACGGAGGCACTGTTCTGTTTGTACTCACACCAACATTTGAGTTGATTACTTGGAAATAACTAGGTCCAGCTAGTATGAAATATTTTGCAGAATCACATTTTCTCAAGTTTAAGGGGAAACCTACTTAAGAATGGTGACTTGCAGAGCCATCTCTTAGGTCTGACATAAAGAGACCATGCTGCTGATGCATGCAGCAGGTGACAGGTTGTTTATACTTGCCCCTCTCTGGACCTTCTGATGACATTGGTTTTTCATCCCTTTGCCCCCAAAGCAATGGTAAAAAACAGCTTTAACTCATGGATAGACATATGTAGGTTTGATGTGTTTTACCTCATGGACCATACAGAAATATTGATGTGGTTTTATCTGTTTGATCTTGAACCAGTTATTATAGCTCCAGAGAACCCTGATATTAAGTTGCTCTTTAAGTCTTATCCAGGCATAATGTGCTGTTCAATTGAAAGGCTGGCACTGTGAAGAAGATGCAGAGGGTGTAATCACAGCCATTACAGAGAGCCATCAGTGGAGTCAAACCTACACTTTCCACAGTCAGCAGTAGGCAGCTAGATGAAAAGGAACTATTAGAAACCAAGCCTAGCACTCAATGTGTAATAAATGGCCAAAAGAAAGTCTATTAGGGAACTCTTTCCAGAAAAAGACAAATGGTGTCATATAGAAAAAGAAAAGATTCGGTGCTAGTTTAAAAAGGTGACCTTTTCAGGATAAACTGTCAACATTGATATTGGAAAGCTGACACCTTTACCATCACCACTCGTATCTTCAAATTCTGCCCTCCAGCCTTGTAAGAGGGCAGTTTATCGAAGGGATGTCTTCACAATCCTCCCTTCTCCCTGCTTGCCTCTTTTTAAAAAAAAATAATTCTTTTTTGGAGGTGGATTATCCTTTAGGGTCATTTCTAGGTCATTTGTATTCAGGATGAAAAGGAACTGGAGCATTTTAAGTATTTTTGATGCCCCCAGTGGATTCTTTCTCTCTTTCCTCTTCCCTGCCAACAGTGCTTAGGGAAAATGCAGTTCTTCCCTCCTTCTCAGCATGGGGAAACATCAGTGACTTCCTGAGCAGAGTCTCCATGGGGAACAGAGGAGGTCAAGAGCAGTGTTAATAATCACCTGTGAAAAAGAGCAGCAACAGCCAGCAGGGCCAAGCATATTTTAAAGTCAATGTTTCTGAGAAGTTTGTATTCATTCATGTCTTCGACATGAGAACCAGTCCTCCACCAATCATGGAATCACAGGGCTGGGAAATGTCTCATCAGATATTTAGCCCAACTGTCTGTGTCAGGTGTACTTTATGCTAAACTGAGAAGCACTTTATTTAATGTGTTATTTGATGTTGAGGTCTCTGTGAGCTCTATAGGGCACTGAATTTATTATAGTCCTCCTGTAAAGAGACTCCTGCCATTTTTAAACAGTTGATGAAAGTAAACAAACATCTTCATAGGTGAGAAAACCTTAGAGAAGATCCTTAGGCCAGATCCTAAGTATCTGGTTCCTTATGAAGATTTAGGGTGGGATAAAGAGAAGAAGAGAAAAGGGACAAGATGGAAGGTGTTGAGGGAAAACCTTGCTTTTGTGATCCTGGAGCAGCACTAACACATCAGGTACTGCCTGAGTCCCTTTTTGCTAACATATCATCATCCTCAGTCCATACATGATACCATATGATGCTTTTTTTTCTTTTTAATGATTTTCCCATCTCTTATTTTTCTTTCTTTTTTTTTTTTTAAGTATGATTCAAGACTGAGTTCAGAGCAAGCACAGTGTATTTCAAGAGCTGATCTTAGGATATAATTAAAGCTAGGATTCTCCAATGGCTTGTGTTATGTAACCTATTTTCATTGAAATTCATTGGTATTTGGATAACCACCTCCCTCAAGCTTTTTAAAAAAATCCCAGCAGAACTATGACTGACAATCAGAGAAAAGCACCCTTTGAATGCTAATAAAATTAATCTAATCTTCATTAAATAACTGGAAAAAAAAAAACAGTGGCTTAGGGTTGATATTGCTCAAAATATTGTAAACAGAACACATAGTTATTAAGAGGATTATGGTAAGCTTATGTGGGAAGAGTAAAAGCAGGAGCAGAAACTGGAATCTTGGGCTGAAATAATGGCTGACTTATTTCTAGAGATTTATGCATAATGAAATAATAGATATTAGAAATAACACCCCAGATATCCAAAGGAACTCACCCCAAAGGATTTTAACTCAATTTCTCTAATGAGTTCATTTCACTAAGCTGAAGACCCTTTGAAATTCTTTAAAACATTTCATAATGCAATTCAGATAAGTGATTTTTATGTGCAGTGTGGCATTCCCTATACATGCAGACACTTTAGTTGACACTGCTATAACCTTTACTATAAAACCAAATTAAACTGTTGCTAATTCAGGTCCTAAAAAAATTGAAGCTTCCTATGCTTTTGCAGGTTGAGAGTTTCAGAAAATTATGAATTTTCAAAAGTGAGCAGTTTATCATCACCTCTTTTATTTCTAAGCCCAAATAGCTCTTTAAATATGCATAATTTTCAGTCATTTGCACAAGACATTATGGGCTGGCAGGCAATCTCAGGGCTGATGTTGGCTCCATACAAAACCTTGCCATCTCTAAAGAAGGAGGTGGTGCTTCTCAGTTTTTATACAACTGGGTAGTTTAAGGGTTGACTTATCATGTGGGACAAAAGCCAATTCCTTTTTCTACCTGAAGCACTTCCTGTTCACTTTTCTTCCCCCCACCCCCCCCCCCCCCCCCCCCCCCCCCCCCCCCCACCCCTTCCCCCTCTCTCTTTTCTCTCTCTTCCTCCTCTCTACACGGACAGAGGTGTGTGT
>JANIJG010010674.1:0-12437 GCA_024611175.1 Megaceryle torquata | reverse complement strand
AGACTAAATCACAAAGTCTCGAGGTCTGTTGGTACCTCTTCTCCAATGCAGTTTGTAGGTAAAATAGAAGTGCATCCAGCAGGTCAAGGGAGGTTCTCCTCCCTCTCTACTCTGCCCTAGTGAGACTACATCTGGAGTATTGTGTCCAGTTCTGGGCTCCCCAGTTCACTCCAGAATTCGTGCTTGTTCTTGAAGCAGGGGTGAGGTACATGGGAATAGAGGGGAGCCTTCCAAATGTGGAGACAGGCAAGGGATGTTGCTGGAAAGAGCATTGCTCAGAGATGTGGTCATAGTGGTGAAAGGGCAAGACATTTCTAGAAGGTGGTCCCAGTGCAGTGGGACAGACTGTCATCAGCACTGCTTTGCTGGCGATGGTGCATCCTGCCTGTGTTGGAGGAGACTGATTCTGGGGGAGAAAAATTGGTCCTCGCTTCTTTTTGTGAGCTACTGAGAAGCTTTACTGAGTCCTTACAGGAGGTTGTCTCTGGCAGGTCTTTTTAGTCATGTAGGGCTGGTAAGTGGTTGCAGCAAGTTACTAGTTAGGGGGCAAAAAAGAATTGGGGAATGAAGCAGGTAGAGCAGTCAATGAGATAAGCAAAATATTGGGCTATGTAGCATGAGCACATCACATGCTTTTGTATCCAATTTTCTTGGCAGAATACAGCACTCCAGCATCATCATCCTGCTGCATGCTAAAAAAGTCAGTATAATTTGCATTTGTTTGCATTTCTGTGTGGTGCGTACACAGATCACACATGCTAGTTGTACACAGGGGCAGAGTTAATAAAAACCCTTATGGCCTCCATGCTATAATAGGTATCAAGGGCCAAGAGCTGACAGTGTTAGGTACTGTCCCTTAAGAAACATCTAATCTGTCTTGGGACAATTTTGAACTGGTACATAATACCCTTTCAAGAGGCCATATTTACATGCATGAAATCCAGACTCTGCTCATACTGGCCATGGGGTTCCAGGTAACTTCAGCACAAGAGGACATGAGGGCAAAGAACAGAAGGTGTGACAGAGGGGCTGGCTCTGTCTCCACAGTTCATTCTGCCTGCATTGTTCTTCTAAGGATTAGGTGAATCTTATGCTAAAGATTTTACCTTAAAGCTGAAGTCAAACATCCCCTACCTGTCACTTAGGGTAAATATATAAAAGCTGCATGGAATGAATTGTGAGCAAACTGGATCTGACTAGCAAACCGTGCACCAACCAGTTAGGAGTCAAGCTATGGAGCTGACCACTGGAAAGAAAATGCAAGGGGCCAGCACTCCTCTGCAGGAGCTGTGTGTTGGAGAAAAATAGGGGGGAGGCCGAAGAATCCCAGAGAAAATGTGAAAAGGGAACCCAAAGACACCAAAGAGCAATATTCATAGGAATATCCTCACCCCTAAGAGCAAGGAGAAAAGCTCATGTGCATTTTCAGGAAGGAGGGCAATACAGAAGCTTGGAATAGCAAGCAAAGGCCTTGCCTCCGGATGCTTAGTGCCTCCTATGTTTGATGAAACAAGACTTTGTGTCCCCATTCTTTGTAGTTATATCTGACCTTACTGAAGATATCTGTTTACTTGATAATTAACTTGGTGGGAACAGCCTGTGAAGTCCTAATATTGGTTAAGGATTCAGGTCCAAAGAGGAGATTTAGTTCACTTTTACTGTCTGACTTGCTCTTGTGTGTTGAAAAGTCTGCTTTTCTTAGCACTTGATGAACTTTTCCTCTAATTACTGCAGGTAACACTAACTCTTTATCCTAAAGAGAAACCACTAGTGACTATCCAAGCTTCACTTGCTACTTAAGTCACTAAGTCATTGGATAGCATAAGCTTTAGGTAATTTAATGCCTGAATTGGCTTGGATCTAAGCGTAGGCATTTTTAGTACTTAGGCAGGACTGGTTTATAACTCATTTATGCAACATGCAAAGAGCAATAGGATATGCTACACATATGTTTCTGTTTGAAAACCAAAAAGTAATCTGACCTTATTAAATCTGGTGGTCTGTAGGTTCATTATCCACTGAACATGTTTGAATTAGGCATTTAAACTCTGCTTCACAGTCTCCTGATCCCTTTGCTGCACACAATGGTAGATAGAGTAAGTTCAGCAGTACCAGGTGGAACAGATTGCAAGGAACATTCACCCACCAATGGTGATGATAAACAACCTTTTTACAACAATTATCTAGTTAAAACACCATTAACAATTAATGACATACATCAGAGAACTTACTGAACCCATTTAAGACTAATTTACTGACTATAAAGATATGGCATTAAGAATTTATGGATCATTAGCTTTTATTCCAGAATGAAATATTGCTGACTGAAACTCTCAAAAACTACTGAAAACAATCACTGATTAAAACCATGTGAAATTAAATTAAATAATGCAGAAGGAAAGGAAATGGAAGCGAGGTTTGTAAATGCTTGAGTAGGGGAAACTAACTTCTTATGTCACTGAATGGATGAAGATTATATTTTCAGACAAGATTGAAATCTACAATGAAATAACTCAAACAAAATTTTAATGTGCAATAAATTCTTCCTTCTTTAAACAAGAAACATTACATCACAACTCATCAAAATTCCTCTCATGGTCTATTAATCACAGTCAGTTATTTTGAAATGCTGTTAAAGAGACTGTAACAATGTTTAAGTTAATTAAGTAATTCCTCCAAATAGTTAATACATAAATTCAAATTTAGCAGCTGCTCCAGCCTTATATATTAGAATTTCAATTATACCTTGAGGCCAACACAAGACTATTAGAAATGGATTAGAACTGACTATAATTTCTAGTTCACTGTTGCCCAATGAGACTAACTCAGAGTGGAGCTCAACTTATCTGTAATAGGAAAATTGTAAATGCCATATACTCTAAAATTATACAGGAGGCTTTTAAAATAGGGTGAAATACTTTCATCACTCTGCACTGTTTCAGTAGGAAACTTGTTTTGGTGATTTTTCTTTTCCTGAGAAACTGGCTGCCAAGTAGTTCTGGAACAATGACAACAATATTTTCACAATATTTTCTAGATTATTCCAGACTGAGAGTGTAAAGCTTGAATTTTACACTTGAATGGTCAACTCCCATATAATTCACACCAGTTTTGTTCTGTAACTTCGATAATATTCCATAAGCTACCTCTGAAGTACAGCAGCATAACAAAAGAATTGGGCTTTAACTAATTTGGGATCAAAGTATTCAAGTTAGATTTATAAAGTAAGATGAAGGGAATTTTGGCAAGCCCTGCATTTACTGTGTCTAATATTTTCTATTATAAAGTTTTATCTCCTTTTTCACAGCAGTTCAAGTGTCCTCATGATTTGCAGAAAGATTTTGATCTTTGACAGTAGAAGAACCAAGTCATGAGATAAGCTAGTGCAGGATTTAAATTGCAATTGCATAGTTTCCAAATCAGAGTCCAAACTGCAGTAGAGAACCTGGAGGTGTTTTGGACACTCAAGACAAACCACCTTGAAGGATGTATCTGTCAGGAGCTCAATTCATTTTGAGAGTAGAGGCAGGTTCTTCTGTCCAGTGAAGAGCCTCATGATAGATACTGCAAAAGTCTGAGAGGTTTCTGTCCCTCCTCAGTGACCCTTTAGCTAAGTGCCCTCAGTATTTATAGCTGAGGTGAATGGAGAGAAGGGAGGAAGGAAAAAGGGTGCAGCATTCATGCAGCTTATGTACAGAAAAACGCCACAAATTTCACTGCCACAGGAAAAAAACCCCAAACAACAAACACACAGCAATAAAATGACCTAGCGCGAGTCTGTAGGGTTGAAATTTATCCAATCAGTTGAGTTCATAGAGTTGTATTACAACCATATTATTTGCACATCTAGATAAAGTACCTATTTTGCCATAGATGAGTACGTCTCCATTGCATGCTTCTAGCACACTAGATGTCCACCAAGAATTCAGATGTAGCAGTGATTCCCTTCATTTTCCAAGTACATCCCACCAGCAGGTACTGCAAGGCTGCAAAGTCTTTACAACAAGCCAAACTGGGAAGATTTTGTGATATCAGTTTTGGATCTGCAAATATAATGATCAGCTTGATAAAGAGATGATGAAAAGGAATATGTGTTATTATTTCCTCAATATTTAATTTAGTAGTGCATCAGAAGCTTCAGCAAAATGTCTTCTTTAGTCTTAATACTGTCTACTCTACTGCAGCATCAGCAGAACTAAGCACAGCATTTCTTAGGACACCACCCCATTCTTATTTGAGCACTTGCCAGAGCATCAAAAGATTTAAAGAGAGATGCAGATTCCATTTTTTTTTTTTTTTTAATGAATATGAAATTCTTTCTGGCTATCATCTGATATTGAAGACACTGTATGTTGTATGCTTGCAGCTTTAGCATGGTTTTATTTTTATTTACACTTAAAAAGCCTTCCTTAAAGCTCACAGACAAATCACTTTCTGATCATTTTACAGTGTGTAAATTTGTTGTCTTGACTTCACTCCCGGAAACTCTGTCACTGGCTACATCAAGAAGACAATGCTAAACTTATAATGAAATCTAGTCTATTTTCTTCAGAACATTCCTCACTTACATATTGATTTCCAAGACCATTCACAGACTTCTCAAATTTTTATTAAATAAAGAAGACATAACTGAACCATGCAATGTTTGCTCATAGGAAAGACTGCACTAAGCTTAAATTAATAAAGGGTGTATGAGTAGAGATACTGCAAGGTAAATATAGTGAAACAATATTTATATAATAGACAGATCCTCAAAGAACACAACTGTGCATACCTACATCATTATTTAAAATTAGTGTCTGTGCCTGCATATGCATATGCATATATGATGTACCTGCTTAGATACAACTGGTGCAGAAAAAGACATTAAGTTTTGGAGAAGGAAGTTTCTGGAGT
The DNA here is from genome assembly GCA_024611175.1 of Megaceryle torquata. NCBI lineage: Eukaryota > Metazoa > Chordata > Aves > Coraciiformes > Cerylidae > Megaceryle > Megaceryle torquata. Next base: position 7,541 of record JANIJG010010674.1, on the reverse strand, counting down.
GAAGCATACATCCTAAATTCCATTGCTTTATGTTTTGCAAAATACAGTATTTATGCTGCAGACCAGTTCGTGTGCATTCTTTTGTTGGTTCTGCTATTTGCCAGATTCATTTATCCTTCTCTCCACCATTACCCATATTTCTCTAAATTCAAAACCAAATGAAAATATTAGCTGAAACAACTTAGTTTTACCCAAATACATATTAAGAAGTGAATCCACAAATTTATCAAGTTTATAAAGCCAAATTATCATATAACCTAGTCTTCAAAAATCCCTGTCAATGCCTTCTGTCTAGAATACTCCAAACTTCAATAGCTCATGTACAAAGCCAGTCTTTCCTTCTGTTTAACAGCACGATTTCATGTCTTGTGAGAGTGCAAATATAATTTCAAATACCAATGTTGCTTTAGTTTGGTGGTCTAGGTATACAAATCAATACCAAGTGTCATATTTTCAAATAACTTGGTTTCTTCACAAAATTATACTTTGGAAGAGTGGTTGGTAAACATTTTCTTACAGAACAGGGAAAAGTTGTGTAATTAAGTAAAGTTTTGGGCAAAATGCTCCTCCTACAGTTGTACTATGAAAATTTATAGTAAATCACTCAGTTGTGAACAAATGTGAATTAGAAATAGTTATCTTAGAGATATACATATAACTTACTGTATAAAGCAATTCTTTTACTTGGCCAAAAAGTTGAAAATCCATTCCCTGTAACTCTCCTTTTGGATACAGTGTTTAATGAACAAGACTATGATCCTATCTTTTGGTTTTGGCAGGATCTGATTCTTGCGCTGTGTAACTCTGAAGATTACGTGGGTATAATAGTGTGGTAGTCACTAGAATTACCTCTGTGTAAGAAAATGAGCAACAAGGACTATTTTATTTTTCTCTGCCTGCTCTTCTAGGCAGTTTTCCTCTCCAGAAAAAAAAAAAAGGACATAGGAGAGGTATATGAAACAACTTTTCTTTGAGAAGTTTAGAAGAAAGGAGCTGCCATCAGCTCTTTCTTTGGGTTCTTATTCTAAGACTATCTGTTCTGTCTCCTTACTAGTTAGTTGACTGGGAGGATGGAAGACACACATCCCCAGGTCATTATTAATCTAGTCTGATATGTAATCCTTTATATATTGCTTCTCATCTCTTTGTAGCATTTGTATTAATTCTATGAGGCCTTTAGTAGGTGATGAAATTGGGATTTAATCCGTTTGTGCGTGTGTGTGCACGTGCACCCATGGTTTAACTTCTGGTTTGGGTTATCAGATACTAGGGAGATAAGAACAATAGAAAATCATATTAAAAATTATCTTCCTACTTGTTCATCTTCTCTGTCTTTTTTTTTTTTTTTTTTCTCTGTTTATATAGACAATGAAGTTTATTATAATAAATTGAGGTTACTTCCTGTTTGTGAAGTAATAATTTTCCTCTTTGCTGAACAAATTGATTCTGAGGGCCATGTTGGTACTATTTCATTAACTCAAAGGCCAAAGACCTTCTAGCATATTAGCCTAGGGTGTAATTATTACTAAATTAAAAGGAAGTGCCCTTGAGATATTGTGGGCCAAATCCTCAGTTGGTTTAACTCAGCATTACTCCACTGAAGTAATAGCAAGGAGATGTGCATATTCACTGACAAACAATCCAGCATTGATTATAAAGAGCCCTAGGAATGATTACTAATAGCTTACTTATTGAGAAATAACTTCCAAGCGGTTAACTCCATCTACTTTAAATTATTTTAACTAATTTGGAGCACATAAATTGAGGAGTTTAATTTACCTATACAGCAGTAATGGAGACAAGTAGGCTTCTTCAGAGAGTAACTGAGAATAGTTATCCATTTATAATAAATGGTTATCCATTTATACCAGGGCCGAAATTAGTTGATTATGTTCTCTGTCAGGAGATAATAATGTGATTGCATTCCCAAACAGATGTATGACTTAGCACTTGCTCACTGATGCCAGAGAGTGAAGCCAGAAACAATTTCTATGGGCTGATGTCACACACATCATATAATCCTAGCTAAAAATGGTACTGGAGCTTATCCTACCAGTCATTTGTCTCAGGGCTGTGAAGAGGGCTTCTGAAAGTTGCCATTGGCACCGAGTGCAATGTGCTGTTTCCACAGTTAGTCCTGGTGAAACGTGGAGATGTAGTGAAATGTTATTAATGAGAAATCTGAAGATGGAAAGGGTCCTCGGGGGGGTCACTTTTTATGTCTTCCTTCCCAGAGAGACAGCAAACACCTGCTTATAGATGCTACTATGTATTTTCCCTAATGGCTCTTCAACCCTTCAACAAAGGATATTCTGTAATGTTCTGGGCAATGATTTCCAGTGCTTCTCTTTAAGACTTTTCCCCTAATATCTATGGAAAACCTGCTCTGCTGTAGAGTTGGTTTTGTTTTCCTTCCGTGCATGGGCATCAAGAACTGATTCTCATGGTTTCTATCCATGCCTTCTACAGTTCAGTTCAAAGACTTTCAATGGTCTAGACAAGACTGAAGTTGACAGTCAACTTTCAAGGAAAAAGGCTGAATCCAGACTGTGCTTGCAAGTGGAACGATGTAGAGAACAGACCTCGTTACTCCTGTCTCAATCCTGGACCGTGACTCTTGCTTCAGGGATCTCCTGTTCCTCCCCAGAATAGTCCCACCACTACCCATCCAAGTAATTTTCTTGGCAGTGGCAACTGCCAAGTAAGCCTGGCTTTCTAGGGCTAGCACTGGCGTAGCACTGTGAGGAACCCACAGCCATTTAGCTGCCTCCAGCAGTCTGCCACAGCTGCCTCTGCTTACCCATCACAGAGCTCTCTTTGCTTGTACACGTTGAAGGATAGCTGCTTCTCCTCCTTAGCTTGATTTTTTCCATCAGACTTTTAGCCTGTTTCTAAATGCGCTGTCATTCCTGTTGCTTTCTCTGTTGGCTTCTCCTTAAAGGTGTGTTTGGAATAAAGCATCTTGAGCAAATGGAGTATTGTGGTGTACTGGATGCCTGACTGACTGGAAGTGGAACAGTGTGTTGTGTTTCTTACTTGTGACACTCATCTGAGTTTCATCCAGAATTAGATTTGTCTTAATCTTTTCTCTGGGAGTGTCACAACTTCTAATCATATTCACTCGGTAAACTGCTGTAACAGCAGGTCCCTTTCTGATGGGTTTTTTTCCTCTTCAGTATTTTGTAATTGTGTATCTGATGTCTCTTTTTGGTGTAGTGCTCTGCATTTGTCTTTTTTGAATTTCAAGTTTAATGTCCAATGTATCAAGATCAACTAGACTGTTGATACTGTGTTTCCCTGTGTGCTTAACACCACAAATGCCTCGAGTGTATTCTCTGTTCTGTCACCCAAGTCAGTCATCAACACGCTGAATCAAGCAGGGTCTAGGACAATTCCATGCAGAATCCTGCTTGAACCATTTCCATGCCGATAACACAGTTGGGGCAGCTGTACTTTAAATGATTTTTCAGCCAGTTTTGCATCTATTTTATGGTGATTTTATCTAGGCCCTATTTCTGTAATTTATATATACCAAGATATGCAAAACAAACTCAAAAAACCTTATCAAAGTATATTGCAGGTATTACTGTGTCATTTCCAATCACCAGAGAAGCTGTCCTTCTGCAAGGAGAGAGTAGATTGATTTGACAAGATTTACTCTCGATAAATCTATGTTGGCAGTTTCAACCACCTTAATATCCTAGAGATGCTTATACATTGTTTATTTCTTTCTTTGTCTAATAGTGCTTCTGACACTGAATTAAGGCCATGTTCCTATTCCTCCCTTTTAATGATAGATACTATGCTGACTTCTCTGCAGTCTGAATCCTTTCCCTCCCTCCTTAAGTTGTCAAAGGTAGTGCTCACGCCCCAGGGATTGCTTTGGGTGATTTTTTAAGTGCTCGGTGGTGAATTTCATGTGGAACCACTAATATAAATACATTTGAATTAACTTTATATTACTGAACCAACCCCTTCTCTCTTCTGGCCTCCGTACTGCTCTCTTTTAAATGAACTGCAGTAACATTTACTCTCAGTTAATCTTTTTCATGAAGACTGAAGCAGATTAAGCATTGGAAGATTAATCTTTCTTTATGCCTGTTATTTGCTGTCCTCCTCCATTAAATTTTAAACCTTTTTTTTTTAACCTTCCCTCGATTTCAAATGCATTGATAGTATTTAATGTATTGATATTAATTAATTTTGCACTTTAACACTTCTAATTTTATCCTCTGTGCTTAGAATCATAGAATTGTTCTGGTTGAAAGAGGCCTTCAAGTTCATCAAGTCCACCTGTTAACCCAGCACTGCCAGGTCACCAATAACCATGTCCCTATGCACAACATCTGTATGACTTTTAAATACCTCCAAGGATGATGACTCCACCACTTCCCTGGGCAGCCTGTTCCAGTGCTTAAATAACCCTTTCTGTAAAGAAATTTTTCCTAATATATAATCTAAACTTCCCCCTGGAGCAACTTGAGGCCATTTGCTCTTGTCCTATCACTTGCTACGTGGGAGAGGAAACTGACCTCCCAGCTTCCTTTCATGTAGTTCGTGGGAGTCTAGGTCTCACCTCAACCTCCTTTGTTCCACGCTAAACAGCCCCAGGTGCCTCAGCCTGTCCTCAACAGACTTGTGCTCTAGACCCTTCACCAGCTTCACTGCCCTTTTTTTGAACATGCTCCAGCACCTCAATGTCTTTCTTGTAGTGAAGGGCCCAAAACTGAACATGGTATTCAAGGTGCAGCCTCACCAGTGCTGGGTACATAGGGACAATCACTGCCCTAGTCCTGCTGGCTTCACTGTTTGTAATACAGGCCAGGATGCTGTTGGCTGCCTTGGCCACCTGGGCACACTCCTGAATCATATTCAGGCAGCTGTCAATCAACACCCCCAGGTCCTTTTCCACTGGGCAGCTTTCCAGCCACTTTTCCCCAGGCGTGTAGCATTGCTTGAAGTTATTGTGACCCAAGTGCAGCACCTGACACTTGGCCTTTTTGAACCTTCATACCACTGGCCTTTGCCCATTGATCCAGCTTGTCCAGATCCCTCTGTACATCCTCCCTGCCTTTTTTTTGGGGAAAAGACCTCCTTCCTACCTGACCATTCCCAGGCACTTCTGTGATTTCTAGGCCATCAATATGCCCTCTGTCTTTGCTATCACATGATACTCTGTCCCCTACCTCCACTGGGATGGTAGACTTAAGGACCTCACTTGTATGCCATCCCACAAACATTGATGTACCTCTCCCAGGCTTATCTCCAGCAAGGCAGGTTTTATCCTTTTCTCCCTTCAAATCTAGTTTAAAGCTCTTTTGATGAGCCCTGCCAAGTCCTGTGCAAAAATCCTTTTTCCCTTTGAGATGGGTGTAACCTGGCTGTTGCCAGCAGGCCTGGTGTCATGTAAACCAACTCATGATCAGAAAACCCAAAGTTCTGCTGGTGACACCAGGCTTGGAGCCAGGTATTGATCTAATGGGTCTTCCTATTTCTCCCCTCATTGTTCCCTGCAGCTGGGGGGATAAAGGAGAACACTACTTCTGCTCCTGATCCCTTAACCAGTTGTCTGAAGGCCCTGAAGTCTCTCTTGATTACCCTCCAGATTTCTTGTTATGAGTTTGTTGCTGCCTACCTGAAAAATGAAAAATGGATAATAACCTGAAGGCTGTACCAGGGTTGGAAGTTTTTTCACCACATCTTTAACCTGGCCCCCAGGAAGGCAGCAGACTACCCTAAGAAGTGGTTTTGCTCTGCATGCTGTGCCTTTTGTTCCCTTCAGAAGAGAATTACTTATGACAATGACCCATCTTTTTTGCTTTGTAGAAGTTGTTTTGGTGTAGGGGGTAGGCTGACTTCATTTTGGTGACAATTCTAAGCTAGGTGAGACATTGTGTCACTAAACACACGGCTGTATGTCTATGGGTATAGATGGAGGTGCTCTAATTTATCTTACTGGAGCGGCTGAAAGACCCCCTTTACCGTTCATTACCTTCTCACTGCTAGAGGTTACTGCCTCCACAGCCAAGGTGTTCCTAAGCTGTTACAATGGCATATTGGGTGTGTTGGTGTAAATCATTGCTACAGTGAAATACAAACCCATAGTCCTATATTGCTTTTCCTACTTGTCTTTTGATTTTCAAAGGACTCTATATTTTTATCTTGCTCTGCTTCCTACTTCCTTCCACATTGGCACAATTTGCTGTTGTGCTTTTCATGTAACCTTTTTCAATAGCTGCCAGATCTTTTGAGCTTCTATTCTCAGCAGTTGCTTACCCAGGAAAACCTGCTCCAAGGAGGTTCCCTGATTTTATGAGAATATGCCTACTTCGAAAAACATGATTAGTTATAGAACATTAGATACAGATATTGGCAAAGCCTGAAGTGAACATAATTGTTTTGTTTTGTTTTGGTTTTAAAAAGGCTGAAATATTTCTGCCAGAAGCCTGTAAAGCAAACATCTTTTATGTGAATCAAGAAATATAATGACTATTTTTTTTTTTTTCCCCAATTAGAAAACCTCAAGACATCTAACTGAGTACCTCTGGTTCACATGCATAATTCTGGCATACGTTCTAAATGATCAAGCATATAAAGTTTGTCTTAGAATCCAATGCATTTCATTGTCATATTAGTTTCTGCTTGTCCTCTGTAAGCCCTGATTTCCATAGCACAACGGAGTGGCAATGAAAGGTTTAAAGTAAGAAAGTAAGCTTTGTTGTTGCAGAGCTCTCAAACTTGAGTATGAAGCATGGGTGGTCTCATTTGCTATTCTTGGCTGTTCCCTTGTCTTGTGAGCCAGTTGTCAGAGAGCTTTTCACTATTGCTGTGAGATAGTTAGTATAGCTACAGTCCTGAAGAAAAGAATATTTGATGAGATGTTGTTGCTAGCAACATAGAATATTGGTATATTGGAGGGACCCAATCAATTACACATCTAAAATAAACTAATAGTAGATGCTTCAGAGAAAGATGATTGTTGTCTTTAATCTGCTACATCCTTGTGGTGTTACTGAACAGCTTTGGACTCGTTTGAGGATAGCACTGTTCTGTGCTTAAACCAATTGACTGGACATCATCCTATTGATATATAGAGAAGAGTTGTACTGTGAGTGCTTTAATTGTTAAATTGTTCTTGTCTGGGGAAAAAAAAGAAATTCTTTTACCTACAAGGCAAAGTGAGACAGTGACACTAATTAGAATTCAATATTCTTGAAAAAAACTGCTGCAAATTTGTAGCCATACTGAATCACAGTATATTAAGGGTTGGAAGGGATCTAGAAAGATCATCTAGTCCAACACCCCTGCCCAGAGCAGGACCACCTAGAACAGGTCACACAGGAACACATCCAGCTGGGTTTTGAATGTCTCCAGAGGAGACTCCACAAACCCTCTGTGCAGCCTCTTCCACTGCTCTGTCACCCTCACCATGAAAACATGTTTCCTTAAATTTCTTTGGAATCCTCTATGCTCCCATTTGCACCCACTGCCCCTTGTGCTACCATTGGACATCTCTGAGAGGACCCTGGCTCCATCCTCCT